>JADBJO010004459.1:17500-32500 GCA_016801955.1 Conus betulinus | reverse complement strand
AGGTCAGATGTTGATGCCTTCAGGTCAGATGTTGATGCCTTCAGGTCAAACGAGAGGTGCTGCTCTGGAAGGCTGCAGACACAAGCAACGACAGGGTGCCTTCATGACCCCTTCCTCTCTCACCCCTCTCCCCTCCCCTCCACACCCTCTACTCCATGCACCCTCAAGCACACCCACACTCACACAGTTTCATTGTAGGTCAGCGGTGTTTGTGCTAGACCAGTGGGCCTATTCATAATAATGATAATGATAATAATGATAATAATAACATAGCATTTATAAAGCGCCTTGCCAAAGGTTCTAGGTGCTGACAATCCACACTCTCATGTATGCATCAGGCTGCCTACCAGGGTAGTGCCGACTGTTCAAAGAGCTGCCTGCCGGCGCTTCATTCAGTCGTTTCCCTTGTCATCCAGTCAGTATCATTCTCTCAGTTTCCTTACTTCTTTATACTTCCAATTTTTTTTTATGCAGGATGCATGCTATGTGTAACGTGTCATCCATGCCAACGGCCAGTTTGGCCTTCTCTTCCAAAAGCTGGTGATGGGATTTTACGAGTGTGCAGGCTGCTATATGTACGTTCACACATGGAACCTTGGTTTATAGTCTCATTCGAAGGACTGTTTGGGAAATGGAGTCAAAACCAATGGAAAAAAATCCCCCTGTACTGAAACAGCCCAGCAGAGATTCGAACCCACAACCCCAGGATCACCAAGATTATGAGTCCGGCACTCTACCAGCTGAGCTATTCCGGCCCCTTCCCCTCAACGTCCAGGTTAACCTTTCATGACCTTGCAGCTGGTTCTTCAGTGGTCACAGCACTAAGAGTTTTTCCCTTGCTAAACTCTCATGTCTTGACATCCCGCTGCTGGTGGTGTGATACTGGTTGTGTACCTATGGATTATGTCTAGGTGTTGTTGTTGTTGTTGTTGTTGTTGTTGTTTCTTTCTTTCTTTCTTCGCAATCTGTTCCGTAAAGTGAAGTCCACAGTAGAGACCAAAGAACGACAACTCATGCTAATGTCTGTGTGGAAAATGGCGTTTTGCAGTGTCTGTTTCTTTACAACATGTCCCTGAAACATCGAAAAACTGGCAAGAGAGCATGAACATGTGCCGTAAAGTATGCTGAGGAATCAGGTTTGAAAGTAATTTGTATCAGAAAGAACCTGCCTTACCATAGTCAGTGCAAGGTCAGGTGGTTCTTACTGGCAAGAAGCGTCTGCAGTGTGATGGCAGGTGAACACAAAATGAAGGACCGTCCCCTCTCCATCCCGCTTTGACAAAAATTTGGAATTTTATTCACACTCTTTGTAGAAAAATGCGCTCATTTTTGTTAAAAAGTTCACCAAAAGTAGTTTTTAGGGTGAACAGTCTGTGTTAATGTAAACAGATGAATACAGATACTTTAAACATAGTTACTAGTGATGTGGTATTCCACTGCTGTGGTACAAACTATGCATGTTTGCTACAATGTGGTTTAAACTTTCTCATAGGAGAACTCCTGTTTTGCAGAAAATACTCTTATTTTGGATTTGGAATACTCTTAAGTCAAATTTTGAGTAAACAGATCTTTTATTTTTTTTTTTTTTTTTTTTTGACTTACGCAGGATGATCCTCCTGCGGACACTCCCTGTATAGACAGGCAAGGATTAATCCCATCTGCCCAACAAAGGGAGTGGAGTTTTGTGTGTATGACCGTTTTTTTTTTTTTTTATCATGCCATTAAGGCAACCATGCTCCAACTTCGGCGAAGGTGCATGCTATGTGTAACATGTCATCCATACCAACGGCCAAACTGGCCTTCTTTTCCAAAAAATTGGTGATGGGATTTTTACGTGTGTGTGAGATGTTACACATGCGTTCACACACATGGAACCTTGGTTTATAGTCTCATTCGAAGGACTGTATGGGAAATGGGGTCAGAACCAATATTAACTCCAAGGAAAAAACCCTGCTGTACTGAAATGACACAGCAGAGATTCGAACCCGGGACCCCAGGATCACCAAGATTTTTAGGAGTCCGGCACTCTACCACTGAGCTATTCCACCCCCTCCCCGAACAGGTGTAACTCCTGAGGTCTTTGATGTGTGCTTCAGAACCAACGCGGCGGTCATCTTCTGGCAGTGGACCAACCAGTCGTTCAACGCTCTGGTCAACTACACCAACCGCAATGCTGCCTCCGACGTCAGCACCAAGTGGGTCGTTTGTGGGGGAGATGATTCGGTGTGGTGTGGGGGTGTGTTAGTGTGTGTGTTGGTTGATTGTGTGGTTTTTGTTAGGGGTTGTGTGTCGTTTGTGTTTGGTTTGTTGTTGCAGTTACCTGGAGTCATTTGTCTGTCGGTGGGTATTTGTTGTGTGTGTGTGTGTGTGTGTTTTGTTTTGTTTTTTTTTGTTAGTGGTGTCGTTTATTAGTTCGTGGGTGTTTTAGTTGTTGGGTTTTGTTTAATTGATGGTGTTAATATTTTGTGTTTTCTGGCAGAGTACTTGTATGTGTGTGTGTGTGTGTGTGTGTGTGTGTGTGTGTGTGTGTGTGTGTGTGGTAGGAGGGAGTGGGAGGGGTGACTTTGTGTAACAGTGAGTAGTGAGCCGGGTGACAGAGTGTGTTGGATTGGTGGAGAAGGTGCTATGTACGGCAGTGACTGTGGGGTGGGTGACTCTCTTTTCCAGGAGAACGGCAGAGACTGTAAATGCTAACAGCTTGGCTTGACTGAGAAGATACTTGGACTAGCACTGTGAGAGGATTGGACCAGCACTGTGAGAGGATTGGACCAGCGCTGTGAGAGGATTGGACCAGCGCTGTGAGAGGATTGGACTAGCGCTGTGAGGAGATGATTGGACTAGCACTGTGAGAGGATTGGACTAGCACTGTGAGAGGATTGGACTAGCACTGTGAGGAGAGGATTGGACCAGCACTGTGAGAGGATTGGACCAGCACTGTGAGGATTGGACCAGCACTATGACATGATTGGACTAGCACTGTAAGATGATTGAACCAGCACTGTGAGAGAATTGGACTAACACTGTGAAATGATTGGACTAGCCCTGTGAGAGGATTGGACTAGCGCTGTGAGAGGATTGGACTAGCGCTGTGAGAGGATTGGACTAGCACTGTGAGGAGAGGATTGGACTAGCACTGTGAGAGGATTGGACTAGCACTGTGAGAGGATTGGACTAGCACTGTGAGGAGAGGATTGGACTAGCACTGTGAGATGATGGGACTAGCACTGTGAGAGGATTGGACCACCACTGTGATTACATTTGCAGGGCATCAGAAAATGTAAAAATGAGAAGCTGCTGGGTGGAAAAAATCTCCAGCAAAAGAAAATCTAGGGGAGAAAGAAAAAAAAAAAAAAAAAAGTATCAATGCAATCTGCAGAGCACCGGTCCTGTTTCTGGTTTGTTGGCAGAAGAAGAATCTTGAGGTCACACAATGTCATGTGAACTTCTTCATGAGAACGGGCAATCACCATTTTTGCCTGCCTGGCGGAAGGCAGCAGAACATCAGATCCTGACGCCACGCGTCAGGAAGATGCTGCAGAAGAGGTGAACCACAGCTCTGTGAACGAACAGGGGGTTGGTCCTGGCGATGGTTGAACTGAAATGTTAGGGTGTACCTGTTGATGCTCAGGTTTGACTCGGAATTGCGTCATTTGAAAAAAAAAAAAAAAAAAAAAAAAAAAAAAAATTCGTTAGAGCTGCCAGGCAGGTGAAGGGGTGGGGGTGGGGGTGGAAGAAGGAGTGAAAGGAGGAATGCCCTTGGGATCCCACCTAGAATGTTTAATTCTCTTCAGTTCTTTCCCTTGATCACTGGTGATCGACGGTTTTCTTCCCAGAATGATGGTATTTCAAACAACATTTTTGTCATCTGAAGCAATATGTCGCCTTACTGCCACTATTTTGTATCAGTTTTGTACTTCTGTGTGCCGGAGCAAAATTTGACTTTTTGCGGTAGGTTCACTAATTTGATCAGTGTTCATTTATTTGTAAAGATATCTCTTAGATTTTTGGCATGTTTTTTTCTTATACCCAGGGCTATATATCTGCAAAATAATATTTGATTTGTTCATTATGAGTATAATAAATAATCTTATAATTCAACTTTTAAAAAAAAAATCATATTTTGCAAGCATACAAAACCCCACAGCAGCAAAACAAAAAAAACATACAAACCCAGTAAAAAGTGGTTTTAGTGTTTACTGAACACCTGTGTAAATATTTGGTAGTGAATTTACAACCCACAATTGTTGATTTATATGATAAATTTATGCATTTCTGGGTACAGTACAATCCAGGTATCAAGGGACACAATTTTTTTTTCTTAGTAGGCTCACTGATATGCCCACTGCTCTTTCAATTCTTGACATATATCTTAGATACTTGGGAAATTTTCTTGTTATATCCTTGGCTACAGCCAGACATCACAATAGTTTGATTTTGTTTGTAATGAGTAGACCAAAAATATACATAATGATGAATGTTTTGTTTGAAAAACAGACACTTTTCAGAACATAAACAAAACTATAGCACTAAAATCACAATGAAATACCACAAAAACTGGTGTTAGTATCCTTTGAACTTCAGGACCAACATCTATATTCACAATAAAGCTTGACAATACATAAATTGTTTAGCAACCCATATCATAGGGGGCACTCCAGTCCAGGTAATGCGGGAAAGAAGATGGGAACTGCACATTATCCACAGCATCAGTCTGCACATCTTGCAGCCTCTTGGGAATTTGTCTTGTTTAGCAGAGATGAACTAACAATAACAACACTAGTGTAACTTCCAATTATTGTCAGTTTTCTTTCACACATGTGGTTTGGTTCACTCATGAACTAAGTGCGATTGATAAAAAAGTCATCACCACAGAAGGTAATAAGTAAAACATTGCAAAACCAACCACACCAAAAAAAAAAAAAAAAAAAAAAAAAAAAAAAAAAAAAAAAAAAAAAAAAAAGACTGCTAAAGATAGGACTGAGCTACAAAAAAAGCCACACCACAGATGATGAAAGCACACTAACAACTGAAAAATAAAACCGGTGTCGCAGAGAAATACACCACACCACAGAACCTATGGACAGAAGGATCAGGATCCCACACTACTGTCAATAAATGCCAGTTATAGTTGACTGACATACATTTGGGTACACACACACACACACACACACACACACACACACACACACACACACACACACACACACAACACACACACACACACACACACACACACTGTGCACAAGCACCATATTCAAAAGCAACACACACACACACACACACACACACACACACACACACACACACACACACACACACACACACACACACACAGAGCACCACATGCAAAAGCACCACTCACACACACACACCATGCACAAAAACTACACTACACAAACACACACACACACACACACACACACACACACACACACACACACACACAATGTATACCCAAACCATGCACAAGCACTGCTCTCTCTCTCTCTCTCTCTCTCACTCACTCACACACACACACACACACACACACACACACACACACACACAAGCACCATATTTCAAACACTACACACACACACACACACACACACACACACACACACACACACACACACACACACACACACACACACACACACACACACACACACACACACACACACACACACACACACACACACACACAACTCCATTGAGATTATCAATGTTCACCTTGATACCTGAATCACCCGTGAAAAAAAGGTCGAGATTTGGGCAATCAGCACTGGCCTCTGTCCATTCTGAAACAAGTTTAGACTGACGAGTACCACACCCTCTTCCTCTGCCACGCCCCCTCACACTGGACCCTCGCCATTGTCCTGAACCCCCTCCCCTTCCTCGACTCTCCTCCCGACCTCTCACGAAAGGAGGGAGGAAGGCAGTCGACGTAGACGGAATCGGCTCGTTTCTCTCCGATTCGGGCCCACTTGCGCCGGTATCGCTCGGTTTGAAGTCGTGGATCAGCTTCGTCATCAATACCAATCTCCGATAGCAAAGGGTGGTGTTGATTGTGATCGCTTTGTTCTCCTCCGAATCGCTTCGTTCCACTTCTCTGAAGTCTTCGTCATCGTTTTCACGGTCTCGGATAACTTCTTGAAGCACTTCAAGAGCCATTAGATCGTTCGAAAACGGCACGCGCCTGATCGAACTGCCTGCTCGACTCGCTATCTTGAACAGAAAATGACTCAGCCGAACTTTGCCGAAGTTATCGTCCGAGCGGACGCGAGCCGGTCAGTCAGCGACCCGCGAAAGGGAAGAAACCGTCCTTGAGGGTCTCTACTACCGTTTAAAAAAACCATTTTTTCTCCTTGCCTCCCTTTTTTTAAATCGCCGAATTTTGATGATGAAATTACCTCAAACGGCGTTCGTGCAAGGGCACACAGCTTTCCCGAAACCACCACGAACGCCGTTCGTGCCAGGGCAGTCAACGGGTTAAAAAAAAAAAATTCTTAAGAGCTGACAGGCAGGTGGAGGGGGAGTGGGGGGTGGAAGAAGGAGAGGAAGGTGGAATGCACTCAGCCCTCCCCCCCCCCCCACCCACACACACACACACACACACACACACACACACCTAGAATGTTGAAGGTTTGTTGCTGTCGCTCAGTGGGAACCCTGGTTATTATCTGACGTGCAGTAAGTGCTTGCTGTGCACGTCATGCTTTCAGAGAAGTCAGGTCACCACTGGAACCATTGTCAAAAGCAGACCGGTTTACCCAAACGATTTTGCTGAATTATGTACGCATGTTTGATAGAAACACACGATGAACACAACGAACTGAAAAGAAATACGCTGAGAAAATCCCAGGAGACGAAGTTCTTGAGCGGCAATTGCATTGGCAGAGTCTAACCACTGTGGAAGCTTTCACCAAAGAGCAACAACTCTCGCTGACTTCCACGTGCGAAATAAATGGTAGGCACTATCTGGTCACGGCAGTTGTTGATCATCGATTGATGGAACTGATTATGAAAGATGGGTGTGTGCTGAGAGATGTGTGTTTACTTTGTGTGTGTGTGTGTGTCAGTGTGTGTGTGTGTGTGCGTGTGTGTGTGTGTGTTGTGTGTGTACATGCATGCGCGTGTGTGTGTGTGGTGTGTGTGTGTGTGTGTGTGTGTGTGTGTGTGTGTGTGTGTTCACACATGTGTGCATGCTATTGTCTTTGTGTGATTGTGTGTGTATGTGTGCATGTGTGTGTGTGTGTGTGTATGTATGTTTATGTGTGTCTGTGTGTGTGTGTGCAGACGACTGTTGACAGCATATGTCAGTGCCACTTCCTGCGCTTTGGTTGTCGCTCTGGGGCTCAAGCGATACCTGGCCACCGTGAGTCATTGATGAGTGTGTAGTGTGTTGGGGGCTGTCGGCAGGGAGTAATTGATGGGTGTGTAGTGTGTTGGGCTGGCCACAGTTAGTAATTGATGGGTGTGTAGTGTGTTGGGCTGTCGGCAGGGAGTAATTGATGGGTGTGTAGTGTGTTGGGCTGGCCACTGTAATTGATGGGTGTGTAGTGTGTGGGCTGGCCCACTGTAATTGATGGGTGTGTAGTGTGTTGGGCTGGCCATGGTGAGTAATTGATCAGTTTGTAGTGTGTTGGGCTCTATACTGTAACTGATGGGTGTGTAGTGTATTGGGCTGGGCTGAACACTGTAATTGATGGGTGTGTAGTGTGTTGGGCTGAACACTGTAATTGATGGGTGTGTAGTGTGTTGGGCTGGGCTGAACACTGTAATTGATGGGTGTGTAGTGTGTTGGGCTGGCCACTGTAATTGATGGGTGTGTAGTGTGTTGGACTGTACACTGTAATTGATGGGGTGTGTAGTGTGTTCGGCTGTCCACTGTAATTGATGGGTGTGTAGTGTGTGTTGGGCTGGCCATGGTGAGTGATTAATTGGCGTGTAGTGTGTTGGGCTGTCTGCCGTAATTGATGGGTGTGTAGTGTGTTGGGCTGTACACTGTTATTGATGGTGTGTAGTGTGTTGGGCTGATGGGTGTGTAGTGTGTTGCACTGATGGGTGTGTGTTGTGTGTTGGGCCGATGAGTGTGTTGTGTATTGGGCTGATGGGTGTGTAGTGTGTTGGGCTGATGGGTGTGTAGTGTGTTGGGCTGATGGGTGTGTAGTGTGTTGGGTTGGCCACAGCAAGTAATCGATGGGCGTGTCGTGTGTTGGGCTGTACACTGCGGTGTCATCTTGTGTTGTGTTGTGTTGTATTGCGTCATGACACATTTGCACAGTGTTAAAGTCTGTTGCTTCAGGTTGTATTCTGTGGTCTTGCATTGAGTTGTGGTCACAAACACAACAACCTTTTTTTTTTTTTTTTTTTTTTTTTGAAGTGGAGAAATATAAGGGGTGTGTGATGAACGGTGGAAGTAGGGGTGGGGGGTGGAGGGGGGAGGTGTGAACTCTCCTTTCCAGCACACCTCCCCCTGCCTATCTCTGTCACCTGCTGGTCTTTTATGGCCTTACCTGGTTTCCTATAGCACTCGTTCTGGAGAAAGAGATGAATGTTGTTTTCATCTGATCTAAGATTTTAACTGAAGGAAAGATTTTTTTTAAACCAAATTTCCAGTGGGATTTTTTTTTTTTTTTAGAAGGTGTGTTTTAAAGGGTTGTGTGAATGAATGTGTGTGTGGTGTGTGTGTGTGTGTGTGTGTGTGTGTGTGTGTGTGTGTGTGTGTGTGTTGTATGTGTGTGTGTGGTTGTATGTGTGTATTGTAATGACTTGTGAGTTGACTTTGAATGCCTGAGACGGCCCTTTGCGGTCGGCTGGTCTATGGCATTAGCAACAGTACCCGTTTTACCCGTTGTCAGTATTCCAGTGTGATCCATGCACATGGAAGAAGAAGATGGCTGGGAGAATGAAATGGATCATTGTGCCCCTGGTGCTTGTGTGTCTGATAAAGTGAGAACGATGTCAGGCTGTGTCTCTTTTACAAAGAGACCGGATAACGCAGCAGCTGAGAACCAGTTTTTTTCGTCTTGGTTAATAAAGAGATCTGTTAATCTGGTGACTAATTCTAGCCAGTGCCTCTCTCAGAGAGGTCTGTGTATATGATAATGTAATAATGATGTCAGTCTGCGTCTCTTTACAAAGAGACTGGATATTCTGGTGATTAAGTCCAGTCAGCGCCTCTCTCAGAGAGGTCGGTCGATATGACAGTCGTGATTCCAGTCAGTACCCCTTCTTCAGAGAAGTCTGATATCGTGGAGCTTGATTCCGGAACAGCGCCAGTTGTCAGAGAGGTCAGATAACCTGGACGTGCAGGCAGGAACAGAAACAGCGGCACAGAGAGCCGCAGACTGGTTGTCAGCACCTGACGCCTTGCCTTTAGATAACTCCCCGGAGGTGGGCCCACATTCCTGTTTTTAGACCCTGACCTAGCGTGCTGGGATGTGGTTTTGACCGTGGAGTGGAACTTGCTTGTGTGGTGGCAGTGGAGGGTGAGGTTCAGGCGAGGTTAAGGTCTGGACTTGGGACTCCAGTCCAGGGGAGCAGGAAAGAACTGTTTGACGGAGCTAGCTTGCAGCTGACTTTGTCCTGTGAATTTATCATCGTGTATGAATTGTGTATGAGCTGGAAAGAAGAAGAAGAGCAAACGACGACCGAATGAAGCGCCGGCAGACGACGGCGCTACCCAGGTAGGCAGCCCGCTGCGTGCGCGTGAGTGGGGATCGTCAGCGCCTAGAACCTTTGGCAGGGCGCTTTATAAATTCTCTGTTATTATTATTATCATTATCATTATTATTATTACTATACCATCAGCTTTTTTATACATTCACTTTGAGTATTCCCAGAATTCACTGTCATTTGATTTTACAAAAAAATAGATGCGAGCGTTGTCCAGTAATGTGGGCTGTTCCACATGCAAAAGGGCCATGACTTTCCGAAAAAAAAAAGTGAAATGGCTTACTTGCTTGTCTCTCTTTGTACGGTTGCGGTATTAAGATGATGAGTCTGGTCTGTGTTTGGTTCAGAGAGGCAGCCCTCTGGTGCAACGACTGGTCCCCTTCGCTGCGGTGGCTGCCGCCAATGCCGTCAACATCCCTCTCATGCGGCAGAGGTAAGGCTGGTGGGCTGGAAGCAGATCTCTGATTGCTGGAATGTTTCAGAAGATAACGGTTTTCTTTTTGCCGTTTCTTGTTACGCAGATTTCCCTCATCACGTTTGTGGCATCATGCCGAGAGAGAGAGAGAGAGAGAGAGAGAGAGAGAGAAGAATTCAAGCGGGTGATTAGAAAATTTATTGAAATGGGAAAGTTGGGTATGTTTCCATTCTTTCGTTCTTTTTTTTCCTTTCTTCTTTTAATAATTTTCTTTTTTAGTTGCTTTATGTGCTTGCATGTAATTTTAGAGTATAAGGCACCAATTTCTTTTTTTTTTTCTCTTTCTAAGATTAGATCTTCATGTAAGTAATAGTGCATCAGTATGGACACTTTTCTGTTTTGAATTGATTGACATTCGTTCAGAATCTGTTCTTTGCAACACTATTTTTCTTTGCTTTCTTTTTTTCTTTTTTTTTTTTCTGTGGATAGATTCTTCCAGAATTTGATCCTGCACTGATCATTGTTTTGTTGTTGTTGTTGTTGTTGTCGTTGTTGTTGTTGTTGTTAATGTTTTAAATGCAGATTGTTTTAGAATTTGATCTTGCTTCCTTGCTGTTTCTTAATGTTTATCATAGATGCCTCTTGGATCTGCATTTTGCATCACAGTTAGTTGTACTTTCTTATAATAACAGATTCCTCTTTAATCTGTTTTTACATCACTTGTTTTGTATGTTTTTATCATGAATTCTTCTAGAATCCAGGTCTGCGTAAACAGTGTGTCACATATGTTTTTGGTCATAGATTCTTCTAGAATCTTGACTTGCAATTTTTGTTTTTATTGTGTGTTTTTTTTTTGTTTTTTTTTTTATTGTTTGTCTTATTTTGAATTCTGCTATAATGTAATCATGCATTTCTGTGTGCCTTTTTTTTTTTTTTTTTAAATATTTTTGTTGTTGTTACTGTTAAATCTGCCTCAGATTCTTTCAGAATCTGTTCAGTGCGTTTCTATGTTATTCATGTTGTTGTTATACATTATTCCTCTGCAGTTTAATCTGGCGTTGCTGTGACCTTTTTTTTTTTTTCCTTAATGTGTTTGTTCGCTCTGGCAAGGAGGTTATGTTTTCACCCGGGTCAGTTCGTTTTTGCATGTTTGTCTGACATGCCCAACCACCCAGGAGATACAGGTTCAAATCTCAGCGGGCGCCATGAATATTTCAGACGGCAGAAGGGCATCGGAGAGCTGTGTCTTGGAGGCAGCCTGGCATTTCAAAGAGTGTAGGGAGTTCAGGGCCAAAACACTCGTCTGGGTTGTGTGTGTGTGTGTGTGTGGGGGGGGGGGGGGGGGGGGGGGGGGGGGGGGGTAGGGGGGGGGGGGGGGGGTTTTCTTTTCTCAGCACCTGCTGTCAAGTCCTCCCTAGAGTTTCTTGCTCCTTTGGCATTTTGTACTTTGTTTCGCTGTTTAAAAAGAAAAAAAAAAAAAGAAGCAAAAAAGAAATGTACACATGTAGTAACTCCTCCTTCTCTCTCTCTCTTTCTCTCTCTCTCTCTCACTATCACTCTCTCTCTCTCTTTCTCTCTCTTACTGTCAATCTCTCTCTCTCTCACTCTCTCTCTCTCACTCTCTCTTTCTCTCTCTCTCTCTCTCACTGTCACTCTCTCTCTTTCTCTCACTGTCACTCACTCTCTCTCTCTCTCTCACTGTCACTCTCTCTCTCTCTCTTTCTGTCTTTCTCTCACTGTCACTCTTCTTTCTCTCTCTCTCTCTCACTGTCACTCTCTCTCTCTCTCACTCACTGTCACTCTCTCTCTCTCTCTTTCTGTCTTCTCTCTCACTGTCACTCTCTCTTTCTCTCTCTCTCTCACTGTCACTCTCTCTCTCTCACTGTCTCTCTCTCTCTCTCTCTCTCTCTCTCTATCTCTCACTGTCACTCTCTCTCACTGTCTCTCTCTCTCTCTTTTCTCTCTCTCACTGTCACTCTCTCTCTCTCTCTCTCTCTCTCACTGTCTCTCTCTCTCTCTCTCTCTCCTCTCACTGTCACTCTCTCTCACTGTCACTCTCTCTCTCTCTCTCACTGTCACTCTCTCTCTCTTTTCTCTCTCTCTCTCTCTCTCTCTCTTCTCTCTCTCTCTCTCTCTCTTACTCTTCTTCTCTCACTGTCACTCTCTCTCTCTCTCTCTCTCTCTCTCTCTCTCTCTCTCACTGTCACTCTCTCTCTCTCTCACTGTCACTCTCTCTGTCTCTGTCACTCTCTCTGTCTCTGTCTCTCTGTCACTCTCTCTGCCATTCTCTTTCTTTTTCTCTTTTGTCTCTCTTTCATTCCCTCCATGTCTCTCCCTGTCTCTCTGTCTCTGTTTCTCTGTTCCTTTCTCTCTCTCTCTTCCTCTCTGTCTGTCTGTCTGTCTGTCTATCTCTCTCTCTGTCTCTCTCTCTCTCTCTCTCTCTCTCTCTCTCTCTCTCTCTCTCTCTCTTCCCTCTCTCTCTCTCTCTCTCTCTCTCATGAACTGACTTTACTCAGCGGATCCAAGATTGGTTTGACCTTGGCACAGGTCAGCGCCCTCCCCGTACCCTTCCAGTTGCAAACACGTTCTAGAATGTGTTCTGGCATCACTGGGTTTTTTTTTTGTTTGTTTGTTGTTCGTTTTGTTTTGTTTCAATGCTTTTTTTTTCTTTCAGTGAGTTGATAGAGGGCGTGATGCTTTGCGATGAGAATGGCCAACCTGTCACACAGTCAAGGGTAAAAGCTTCCTCTTTTTGTTTTTGATGCTTTATGCATTCATGTTAATCAGTTATGATGGTGACTTTTTTTTTTTTTTTAATCGAATTTTTCTTTCGAATTTCGGGTACAAGGGGATATTTCCCTTGGAGTTAACATTGGTTCTGACTCCATTCCCCATACAGTCCTTCGTATGAGACTTTAAACCGAGGTTTGCTGCGTGTGAACGCATGCACAACATCTTGCACATTAAGATTAAGATTAAGATTAAAATTATAGTCCCGTCAACAGCAGAGGTATATCTCAGGACTGTCACCACGTTCCAAACTACCACGTATATCTTGCACATACATAAAATCCCGTCACCAACTTTAGGAAGAGAAGGCCAGTTTGGCCGTTGGTATGGATGACACGTTACACACAGCATGCACCTTCCCTGAAGATGGAGTATGGCTGCCTTAATGGTGGGATAAAAAAACGGTCATACACACACAAAACTCCACTGCCTGTCTATACAGGCGGTGTCCGCAGGAGTATCAGCCTGCGTACGCAGAAAGAAAAGAAAAAGAATTTTTCTTCAATGATTGTTACATTTGTAAGATTTTGGAAATCACCCCCACCCCTATCCCCACCTCCAATTGACATAGGCTAGAACATCAAAGCTACATCAAAACGTGGTTATACTCTGCATAGTTATGCGGGGATTGTCTTCAGTCGTGACAAGCTCCTAGCATAACATTATCAGTCTCCAAAATCCCCCCGAAGTCAGAGTGTGGCTGCCCACGTGGCGGGGTAATCAAAAATGGTCACACACGTAACGTTCTCATTCCCAGCTGATGCATTTTGTGCCATAGTGATCAAATACTTTGACTGTTTGGATGATCCCTGGAGTCTTTTAGCCAGGGTACGACGACGACAACAACAACAAATCCCGCTCCATCTGTCAGAGAGGAGTAGGGCCGTCATGCGCTGGCAGGAGGGGGACAGGAAAGCTAAACACTGGTACAGCGGTACGGTGATCAGATAGCATTTTCTGAAAATGGGCTGGAATAGCACAGTTGGTAGAGCGCCGGATTCCTCATCTGGGCTGTTGTAATACAGGGGGATTTTTCTGTCGGAGTTAACATTGGTTCTGTCTCCATTTCCCATATAGTCCTTCGAATGAGACTATAAACCGAGGTTGCATATGTGAACTCACGCATAATGTCTTGCACACATGCAAAATCCTATCACTAACGTTTGGAAGAGAAGGCCAGTTTGGCTGTTGGTATGGATGACATGTTACACATAGCATGCACCTTCCCCGAAGTTGGAGTAAGGCTGTCTTAATCAATGGTGGGATTAAAAAAAAAAAAAACAGTCATACACACAAAACTCCACTCCCTTCCTTGGGTAGATGGGATCAATCCTTGCCTGTCTATACAGGGAGTGTCTGCAGGAGTATCAGCCTGCGTACACAGAAAAAAAAAAAAACAGAAAAAAAAATTTCAGAAAATGGAATGTGTGGCTACCTTAATGGTGGGATTGAAAAGGGTGGCATATGGAGAAATGTCTTCTTTGAGCCATGGAGTTCCAGCGGAGGAGCAAAGAAAGAAAAAGAAGAAAGAGAATTGACTGAACAGCTGAGTTTGCCTAATGTGTTCGAGTCTCTTTCAATAGCCGAGTTGTCTGAAGAGCTGTGTTCCCCCTTACTTACTTAGACTTGGATGCTCCTGTGTCTTGCGACACATGAGGCAGTCAAGGCGCTCCACTGTGCACGGTCCTCAGCCAGTTTGCTGATGTCACTCCATCCTCGGTCAGCGAGTCAGAAGTCTCTCTCCACTGTCTGTCGCCACAGATCATCCTGGGTCGTCCTCCTTTTTCTCTGGCCTGCTGGGGTCCATTTAATGGCCTGGTTTGCAGGTCTTGAAAGGGTAATCTTAAAACATGACCCAGCCAGTGGAGGCGCTGTCTGCAGACGATGGTTGACATGGGGAGCTGTTTGGACCTGTCCCTGACGTCTTTGTGTGGTATACAGTCTGACCATTTGATGTCCAAGATCTTACGTAGGGCACTAAGTATCAAAAGCGTCGAGTTTCTTAAACAGCAGATCCAAGATTCCCCCAGCTGAAAAAAAAAAAAAAAAGCTGTGGGGAACCATTGTGCACACATCCAGGGCAAAGCATAGATGGCCACCCGAGCAAAAACCAGCATGCTTTTTGATTGACAGGT
>JADBJO010004459.1:0-12500 GCA_016801955.1 Conus betulinus | reverse complement strand
AGAGGTGTTTGCAGCTTTATTTGCTTTCCATGTCTAGAAGATATTATGACTGAGCACTGAAATTCACTGGATTTTTTTTTTTCCCTCAACATGACATGTGATAAAAAAAAAAAAAAAAAAAAAAAGTAAGGGTTAAATAGGACAAACACAGATGTGCCATAATAATTATGGAAGTGGCAGAACAAATATGCTGTCTGAGATCCTAGGTACCTAAGAGTCAGAATTCCAGCCTTGTGAACACGAGATTTTGATGAAGGTTGCAGGATAATCTTGAGAAGAAGGAAGCTCAAAAGATTTTGATGAAGGTTTGCCTGATAATTTTGGGAAGAAGGAAGATGAAGGTTTGCCGGATAATCTTGGGAAGAAGGAAGTTGAAGTTGTTTGCCCGATAATCTTGGGAAGAAGGAAGATGAAGGTTTGCAGGATAATATTGGGAAGAAGGAAGATGAAGGTTTGCAGGATAATCTTGGGAAGAAGGAAGATGAAGGTTTGCAGGATAATCTTGGGAAGAAGGACATGAAGGTTTGCATGATAATCTTGGGAAGAAGGAAGATGAAGGTTGCATGATAATCTTGGGAAGAAGGAAGATGAAGGTTTGCAGGATAATCTTGGGAAGAAGGAAGATGAAGGTTTTGCATGATGATCTTGGGAAGAAGGAAGGTGAAGGTTTGCAGGATAATCTTGGGAAGAAGGAGGATGAAGGTTTGCCCGATGATCTTGGGAAGAAGGAAGATGAAGGTTTGTACGACAATCTTGGGAAGAAGGAAGATGAAGGTTTGCATGATAATCTTGGGAAGAAGGAAGATGAAGGTTTGCATGATGATCTTGGGAAGAAGGAAGATGAAGGTTTGCCGATAATCTTGGGAAGAAGGAAGATGAAGGTTTGCATGATAATCTTGGGAAGAAGGAAGATGAAGGTTTTCAGGATAATCTTGGGAAGAAGGAAGATAAAGGTTTGCAGGATAATCTTGGGAAGAAGGAAGATGAAGGTTTGCCCGATAATCTTGAGAAGAAGGAAGAAGGTGAAGTTTGCATGATAATCTTGGGAAGAAGGAAGGAAGATGAAGATTTGCCCGTTAATCTTGGGAAGAAGGAAGATGAAGGTTTGCACAATGATCATGGGAGGAAGGAGGATGAAGGTTTTCAGGATAATCTTGGGAAGAAGGAAGATAAAGGTTTGCCCGATGATCTTGGGAAGAAGGAGGATGAAGGTTTTCAGGATAATCTTGGGAAGAAGGAAGATGAAGGTTTGCATGATAATCTTGGGAAGAAGGAAGATGAAGGTTTGCATGATGATCTTGGGAAGAAGGAAGATGAAGGTTTGCCCGATAATCTTGGGAAGAAGGAAGATGAAGGTTTGCATGATAATCTTGGGAAGAAGGAAGATGAAGGTTTGCATGATGATCTTGGGAAGAAGGAAGATGAAGGTTTTCAGGATAATCTTGGGAAGAAGGAAGATGAAGGTTTGCCCGATAATCTTGAGAAGAAGGAAGATGAAGGTTTGCATGATGATCTTGGGAAGAAGGACATGAAGGTTTGCATGATAATCTTGAGAAGAAGGAAGATGAAGGTTTGCATGATGATCTTGGGAAGAAGGAAGATGAAGGTTTGCATGATGATCTTGGGAAGAAGGAAGATGAAGGTTTGCAGGATAATCTTGGGAAGAAGGAAGATGAAGGTTTGCATGATAATCTTGGGAAGAAGGAAGATGAAGGTTTGCAGGATAATCTTGGGGAAAAGGAAGATGAAGGTTTGCATGATGATCTTGGGAAGAAGGAAGCACAGAAGATGACCTGGCCTGAGAGAAAGCGAAGGCAATGGCGTTGTCACGTTGTTGTTGGCGGTGGTTTCAGCCCTGCTGCCGGTGCTGATGGGAGAGAGACTGGAGGCCACCAGACTGTTCCATCGTGTCAAAGGACTCGGCGCCGCATCGCAAGTCCTCCTGTCGGGACTGACGTGAGTTGTCTGTCTGCCTCTGTCTGCTGTCTGTCTGTCTGTCTGTCCCCCAACTGTCGTGGTTGATTTCATCATTACTACTGTCCCATCATGTCAAAGGTCTGAGTGCCATGAAGAAAGAACAGTCTTGTGTCGTTTGCATACAGGCCCACTCGTTTTTACACCCATTCTTATCTTTTAAAAGGTGAAGAAGCTCCGTGGCGCATTCCATGTCATGTGCCACCACTCACAGTGAAGCATGTTCTTTTATTAGCGTGTTGGGGCTTGCTCGATGTGAGGCAGAAACACTTCACAACAGACTCCATGAAAAAAAAAAAAAAAAAAAACCTGGTTCAGAGATGTCCCCCCTGATGTGATCTTTGAATTTCTGAAGGAGATTTAACATTTTTCATCTGGTCTAAGATTTTTACAGAGGAAAAGATTTTTAAACAGAATTTCCGGTGTGTTTTTTTGGAAGATGTGTTTCAAAGAGTTGTGTGAATGAGAGGGGTTGGGGTTTTTTTTGCGGGGGGTGGGGGGGTGGGGAAGTGTTGGATTAATTACTTGTGAATTGATTTCAGCGTGATGACAGCCCTGATATGGCCCTTTGTGGTGTGCTGGGCTACAAGCAGCGTTACATTACGTTACATTACATTACATTACATTACATTATTACATTACCAAGTCCCAAGTCCTCCTGTCTGGACTGATGTCGAGTTGTCTGTCTGTCTGTCTGTCTGTCTTGTCTGTCGTGTTTTGATTTCATCATACTACTTTGCCATTGTGTCAAAGGACTCGGCGCCGCGTCTCAAGTCCTGTCGGGACTGACATGAGTTGTCTGTCTGTCTGTCTGTCTGTCTGTCTGTCTGTCTTGTTTGATGTCATCCTTCTTTCATCCCTTCGTTCCATTCTTCCTTCCTTCTTCCCATCGTTCTTTCTTTCACTGGGTTTTTTTTTTTTGTTTTTTTTCAGTTCTTTCTTTTCTTCATTTTTTTGTTCTCTTCTTTCTTTCATTCTTTTCTTTCTGTTTATTTTGTGTTTCCATTTTTTTGTTTCTTCTCCCCTCTGTTTCTGTATGTCTTGCTCTTCTTCTTTCTCTTCTTCTTTCTTTATTTATTTATTATTCCTTCTTCCTTCCTTCCTTCCTTTTTTTTTCCTTAAGAATTCTTTTGAAATTTTGTTCTTTCTTTTCTGATTACCCTCCATTTTTTTTTTATAATTCTTTTTCCTTTCCACATATTTTCTTCCTGCCTATGGGTGCTGCTTTTGTTAACATTCTCTTTACGTTTCTTTCCTTTTTTTTTTTCTTTCTTCCTTATAATTCTTTTTTTTTTCCTTTTCCCCCTCTCTCTATTCTTGCCTCCTTCCTTTTCACATTTTCTTCCTGTATAACTCTGTTTTATTTCTTTTCTATTTTCTTGTCTTAGTTTCTTCTTTTATTGTGATAGTGTTCATTTATGATTTGTTTTTTTCCTTCATTGATTCTTACTTTCTTTATAATTTTTCTGGTGTGATGTACTTTTATCTTCTTTGTGTTCTTAGTTTTTCTTCTTTTTTTTTCCTTTATGTTTTTTTTCTTCTTTTTTTTCCTGCCTGTCTTTTTCTCTCTCTCTCTCTCTTTTTTTTTTTTTTTTTTTGGTTCATTTTTTCCATTTTTTGTCTTTCTTTCTTTTTGACTTTATCACACTCAGAAAATGCAAATACACATGCATTCACACACACACACACACACACACACACACACACACACACACACACACACACACACACACACATTCTTCATGCATGTTCACAGACATACACACATTCTTTCTCTGTGTGTCTCTCTCTGTCTCTTGTCTATATGTGTGAGTGTGTTTGTGTGTCTGTTTATGTTGTTTTGCCTGTGGGATATACACACATAAACATTAGCACACTCAGGTACAGGTACAGGTACACACACACACACACACACACACACACACACACACACACACACACACACACACACACTCAGGTACAGGCACACACACACACACACACACACCGCATGTACTCTCGCTCACTCTCTCTCTCTCTCTCTCTCTCTCTCTCTGAAAGGGAACTTCCTTGAAATTGCTTTACTGTTTAATCGCAGGCATCCATCCTTTGTAACCAAATGGCCTCGGGGCTTTCAGAGTGTCTTGGAACGCTATGGAAAACAGAAAGTAACAAACTTAAGTCAGCTGTCCCTTGTGTTACAGACTGCTGCTCATGGTGCCTATCGGCGT
The DNA here is from genome assembly GCA_016801955.1 of Conus betulinus. Lineage (NCBI taxonomy): Eukaryota > Metazoa > Mollusca > Gastropoda > Neogastropoda > Conidae > Conus > Conus betulinus. Next base: position 8,316 of record JADBJO010004459.1, on the reverse strand, counting down.
GTGCCATGTTCCCACAGCAATGGTGAGCACAGCACGGCAGGAACTGAGGGGGGTATCATAGACTTAGCTGTGAAAATGAGGACAATCACGATGACAGGGATGATGAGGATGTGGATGGATAAAGGATGACAACAGGAAACAACGATTTGATTTGTGTTCATTCGTCTGATAGACAATATGAATAGATAAAGGAAAATGACAACAATGATTTTGATTTGTGTTCATTGGTCTGATAGACAGTATGAATAGATAAAGGAAAATAACAAACAACGATTTGATTTGTGTTAATTAGTCTGATAGGCAGTATAGATAGATAAAGGATAATAAACAACAACAACAACGATTACGATTTAATTTGTGTTCATTCATCCATTAGACAATGCAGATAGATAAAGGAAAACAACAACAACAACGATTTGGTTTGTGTTCATTCGTCTGATAGACAATACAGATAGACAAAGGAAAATAACAGCAACGATTTGATTTGTGTTCATTTTTCTGATGGACATATAGATAAATAAAGGACACTAATAACAACAACGATTTGATTTTGAGTTCATGCATCTCATAGATGTAGAGAGATAGATAAAGGATCATAACAACAACAAACAATTTGATTTGTGCTCATTCGTCTGATAGACAATATAAATAGATAAAGGATAATAACAACAACGATTTTAGTGTGCGTTTATTTGTCTGATAGGCAAGATGAATAGATAAAAGATGATAACAACAACGATTTGTGTTCATTTGTCCTATATTAATTGGGGGGGGGGGGGGTTGTTGTGTGAGAGGGTGAGGGGGAGGCTGGGTGTGGGTGGTACGTGTGGGGTGTGGAGTGAGTGTGTGAGCACAGCATGCATTGTGTGTGCATTGCCTGTGTTTTCATGTATTTGGCTTGTAATTTGTGATGGGTGTTTTTGTGTGTGTGTAAATGTCTGGGTGTTCGATGGATCGGCACATAAATGTTGGAATGATGTGATAACGATGGTAAGAATGAGAAAAGTTTGGTGATAATAATAATAATGATGATTAGTTATGGCGCTTAATCTTAGTGAGCCCTAGGCACTTAAAAAATACAGTAAAAGATTAAGTTTAAAAACACATAAATGAATAATCATAAAGATACTACTACTGTAGTACTTCTACTGCTACTTCTGCTACGACTGACTAATAATATATGATAAATATGGTCATGGTGATAAATCATGTGTTATGACTTATGTGCTTGTATCACACATGTTCTGTTCACACAATTCTAAGGATTTGTCCATGTGTGTGTGTTGTCTCTTCATGTGAAATGCATCTGGGCATGAGTGTGAGTGGATCAACTAGGTGAGTGTTTCAGTGCATTAAAAGCAGGCTCATAGGTATGCTGCGTGTCAATAGTGTGTCTTGCTCGTGTTTCATGAGTGCATGTCCTTACTTGGTTTTAGCGTGTACATGTGTTTTGAATGTATGTGTGGGGTTTGTGCAGGCTGCTTGCCTTTATTCAGCAGATTTGTGAAACCTTCAAAAATGATTTCGGCCTCAGGGTAGTGTGGTGGGGATACCAAGAACGGTCAAACACCTAATGTTCTCATCCCCAGCTGATGCATTTGCATCATAGTGTTAAGTACTTCGGCTATTGGGATGATCCCTGGTGTCTTTTAGTCATGGTACGACAAACAACAACAAAACACCAATAGCCTCAGAATGTTCAGAACAGTTTTTTTCTATCATAATTTTCTTAAAATTTTTTCATTAAAAAAAGTAATTTTTGAGGCTCTGCCAAAAATGTAGGACAACAAACACAAGGAATCACAAGACAAAAACACAGCGCGTTTTGACCTCTCAGCTCTTCTTCAGGCAAGATACACAAAATGCAGGACAAAGAAAATGAACTAGCAGTCACACTCATCGTCATCCAGTGTGGCGCAAGATGGGGTGTTGAGGTCGAAAAACGCATGGTGTTTTGTCGTGTGTGATTTGTTTTCTCCGTTTTTCGGGTTAGAGCCATAAAACTGGTTTTGAAAATTTGTTTAGATTTCTGCTTGCAGTCACCTCACTTTGCAGCAGTATTTTTGTGTTGTTCTTTTCACAGTTCAATCAAGACGGACAGGCTGAAGTGATGGAAACTCGCATCACTTGGAAAAAGCTACGGCAGACCAACCCTGAGAGAATCCCCGACACCCTCTACTTCAACAAGGGCCTCTAGAAGTCTGCTTCCACAGTGAACACCTGGAGTTCCTCTTCAAGAGCGACCTCTAGAATTCTCCTTGCAATAATAACCTCTTAAACTGTACTTCCAAAATGACCTTTTGACCTCTGCTTCGACATGGGCATGTGGATTTCCAATATTTTAACAAGATCGAATTCTGGTATTTTAACAAGGTTTTGTAGAGACTTCTAACGTTTTGACAAGGGCCTCTAACAAATTACAGTCTGAGCAAAGGTTTTCAGAATTCTGGTACAATGACCCTCTTGGATTCTTCTGCTTCAAAACATGCCTCTAGAATTCTACTTCCAACAAGGGCCTGTTTGAATTCTTATCCAGAAAAGACCCAGAATTCTTCAGGTTTAAAAAAGAATTCTGCTTCAATGTGGGCACCAAGAACTCTTGAATTCTAAATGAAACAAGGGATTCCTCAAATTCATGTCCACCATCTGCTTTATCAACAGTCTGTACAGTTGTCTCTGTCTTCCAGCGTCTGTGTGATTCTCTCCATTTTCTGCGTCCAACAAGAACCATGAGAACTTTCCTCCAGTTTTTGCTGGATCAGGATTCTCGGACAAGGTTGTGTGGACATTGATATTGTCTTTGTTGGAACCAGTGGAGTGTAGAATTGTCTGAAGGAACCAGTAATAACAAAGACGACTGTTATCCTCACCAGATCTGATGTTGTCTTTGTTAGAATCTGTGGAGTGTAGAAACTCTCTGACAGAATCAGTAGAAACAAAGACAACTGTTATCCTCACCAGATCTGATATTGTCTTTGTTGGAACCTGCCCAGTGTGGAATTGTCTGACGGAACCAGTCGAACAAAGGACACAGCTATAACCTCAACCAGATCTAGTCATAATCAGAGCTAGTACCATTTTACATCCACACCAACATCAAAACGGGTCTGTAGGTTTTGCCCTCAGTTTCACCTTACCTTTGTCACTGTACCTCGTTGTGATGTACTGACAACTGACTCAATACTATGTCATGATGCACCGTTTTAGCACAAAATGACAAAAAGCACGTAAAACTGTACCTGATTTGAAAGGGTTATAGCATTTTTAAAAATGTGAGACTGATTTTTTTTTTAAAGTGGCTACACATAAAAAAGTTGAAGAAGAATGATATCACTAAATTGTAAAATGAAAAAAAAAGTGTGAAAAGTGCCTGCGCTTACCTTCTACACAAAGTTCGTAGTGTTCATCAGCAAGACTTTTCCATCAGATATCCTGTTAGTTATGTCAACAGAACCTGTGTGAGATGGCTCACCTATCACAAGTTCAGTACATCCTGCAGTTCGTGTTTTACCTTAACTAACTATTTGTTTGGGGAAAAGTGCAAACTTTGACCCATTTTAGAAAAACACTGAGAAAACAAAACTTCACATTGTTTTTTTCAATCCAGGGGAAAAGACAGGTAACTGTTCAAGCAGATGGCCCAGAGTAGCTTCCCTTAGATCTCATGTGCTTACTGCCGCTGCTTCGATCAAGCATCAGCACAATTTCATGGAGTCCAGGGTGTACAAGTTCTGTCTCAGTGCTCTTTCAAGAAAACTCAGTGCGTTATTCTAAACAAATTTTAAAAGTATTGATAAGGCTCCGCCGACGAAAAATGTAGACAAACGACGATCACAAGGCAAAACCGATGCATTTCAACCTCTCTTAGGTTTTCAGGCAAGATACACAACACTCAGGACAATGAAAATTTACCACAGAAACCAATCACTTATCTTTCTTCATCCATTTTGCACAAGATGGAATTATTTTAAACTTGGGGGGGATTTGAAATTGGCACGTTAAAAAGGAAACCTTTAAAAGAAAACAAAAAAAAAAAAACAAGTAAGTGAAAATTTATCTACAGTAATATTCAGATGGACTTTTCTCCAGGGGGAATGTAGAATTCCTGGTGATTGAAGGTCAGCAGTACCTCAGTAGACATGAATAATCCAGAGATGCCAGGCCTGTGGATATTGCTGAACACTGAAGGCGCCAGTGTGTAACCAGGGAGAATGTAATCGGAGTGTGCCATTTGGTTCCTTACTCTTCTCAGTCACTCTCTCTGTGTTGTCTCACGCCATCTTAAAGTTGTCTGGTTTGTCCTTGCTGTCTGTCTGTTGGTTGGGTGGCTGTCTCTCTCTTCTCTCTATCTCTTTTTCCTCACTCTCTTTCTCTCTCTCTCTTCCTCACTCTCTTTTGTACTGTCTCTCTTCTTACGCCTCCTCTCTCTCTCTTCTCGCCTTTCTCTCTCTCTCTCTTCCTCTCTCCCCCCTTCTCTCTGTCTCTTTACTCTCATCTATCTCTCTCTCTCTCCCTCCACAAATTCTCTTCTTTATCTCTCTTCCTCCTCTATCTCTCTCTTCTCTCACTTGCTCTTTCACACTCTCTTCTCTGTCTCTGGTGAGCACAACGTGTTATGTGGTGTTTGTATGTGAAATACCTGTGCATTTAATCATTTTTTTTTTTTTTTTTTTTGTGTATTTTGAGTGTCCTGGTTCATTAACAATGAAAAATAACCAAAAACTTTACATGGAAAATATTCCTCATATGTCAGGCTCTTGCTCAGGTTCGCCTCCATGTTGTGGCTGCGGGTAAAACGGTGGGTTTGGGCTGTCCAGGGCAAAAAAATGTGGAAAGAATTGATTTTCCACCTGCTTTTCTCTTTGAACAAATTATTTTACCAGTTTACATTGTTAGACATTCAAAGATGCTGTGCAATACGCTATGATATTAATTGGACTTAAAAAAAAAAATCTTTTTTTATGTACTAGTATGATGTGTGGTACATAGAGATAATAAACTGTATGTACTTTATCAGAACAAGAATGTTTAGTGTGGTTTAAATATGGTGGGCAGACAGTGAACTTTGCCCAGCTGACAACCTCCAGAAAACTTGAACTCAACCAACGAAGCATGTCAAAAAACATATTTCCAACACACTATTGCCCACCCTTGAAAAATGTGTTTATATCATATAATATATTATATAGATATACTTTTTAAATAATAATTTACTCAAATGTGTGAAAAGTTAAAACAAAAGTGAAAGTTGGTGGTGGGTATGTATAGAGGTTAAAGGGTGGTTGGTTTTTGTACAGGTTTGAGATCTCTGTGAGTTTTTTTTTTTTTCTTTCTTTTTTTTTTCTATCCGATGAGTACTTATTTGATTAACTTGCCAAGAAAGAAAAAATGATTAAGGCAAGAAGTGGCATGAAAAAATAAAACCATTGTTCGTTTAAAACTCATCATTTTTTTGTTCTATTGCTTATGTTTAAAAAACAAAAAAAAAAAAAAACATGGAAAAAAAAAAACATATTTGGGTGATTTCAAAGCTCTGGTGTGATTTTGGGATCACAGAGGGGGGCAAAATGATGAAAAACCAAAAAAAAAAAAAAAAAAATCAGTTCATAACAAGAACTGTATTTCTGTCACAGCAGACATGTTAGGCACTTGAAACATGACTCCTTTCTTGTTTTGCTGAGCTATAGTAATGCAATTATAAAAGGATTTTTTATATATCTAAACTTCTTTTTTTTCGATAAGTTTTTTCCATATGGTGGCCATCAGGCTTCACGTTTCATTGCTTTTTGAATTTTTCAATGAAATCGCAAATGATAAGTGCTGTTTTGACTTATAAATAAAATGTAATTGCAAGCAGAAATCATTTCTATATCAAAAGAAAAGAAAAAAAATATTACCAAGCTAGCTAGTCTGGATCAGAGATATTGTGTTCCTTGCACATCAACCATTGTCGAAAAACAAAAGTTGATCATGAGAAAATGCGTTTTGAAAATAAAGAAGTTGAGCAATTTTCACATGCGCTTCCTTCAAATAAGTCCTTTTTTTTTAAGAAAAGAAAAATGTGAAAATAGACGAAATGAACACCATAGATGGTTTCAACAGGCTTTCTTGAGCACAAAAACACATAAAATCCAAAAACATGATTTTTGAAAGAGAAAATGGTCAAATTTTCGTGCCACCTCTCCCTGTAAGTGGAAACAAAGCACAAGCGAAAGAAACCAGAAAGCCTGCAGGATTCGGGTGAGGTCACTTTGGAAAACTTCACAACTTTTGTCAATTGTTGATTATTCCTTTTTCCTGTGTGTGATGTTTGATTGATTTTTGCTGATTAAAAAAAAAAGTGTAAGAAAGTGTAATAAAGCTGATTGTGAGGATGTGGGAGGGGGGCAGTTTTACCGGTTTGATTTCACCCCTGATTAAGGTTAACATCGTATCTTTATGGAGAGAGAGAGTTTTCTGTAGAAAGATAAAGATATTCCTGGAGGTTCTGCAGAAAGATGAAATATATTCTGGTGGTGGTAAGATCTTAAAAGGAAGAGAAAACTTTATATGGTCCGGTTTTGGTGGTGTTTTGACACACTTAGCTTGATCAAGTGATTTGAATTTTATCATTTTGTTACTTTTATTTATTATAAGTTTGTTGTTTGCTTGTTAGTACATCTCTGTCTACATCAGTTTCACAATCAAATACTCAGTACACATTTGTAATACAACAGGCATGTGGTGATTTTTATGTTTGCCTTTCTTTCATATTTCAGTAATGGTTATTAAATACTGTGCTTTTTAGATAATAAGCAAGGCTCTTACTTAAATTGCATGCATAGTCTCTCTCTCTCTCTCTCTGTTTCTCTCTCGCTCTGTCTCTGTCTGTCTCTTTCTCTCTGTCTCTGTTCTCTCTCTCTCTCTCTCACACACTCTCTCTCTCTCTTTTTTCTCTCTATTAATGGACCATGTGGAGTGTATACCATTTACTGGGGACAGTATATGAATGCTGTGATTTTTGCACTCAATACATGCAATAACACACACACACACAAACACACACAAACACACAACACACAAAACACAACACACACACACACTCAAACACACCACACACCACAACACACCCAGCCACCCACAACACACACACTGCACACATGTCCTGTACTTACAAGCACACTAGGAGCGTGTTGGACTTTCTTTGTTTTCCTCTTGTATTTTCTGTATGAATACTCACGAATTATGATACACAGCTTTGGGGGAAAGAATGTTTAGAAAATCAGAAATTCAGTTTTGAAAAGTGGTTTCTGTGCAAATATTCATGAATTGCGGTCCACAGCTATCGGAAAGAATGTCGGAACATCAGACAGTCCTTTTTTTTTTTTTTAAAAGCTCAAAAAGCCCAGGCAGAAAAAAACAGTGGTGTACAAGACAAGTACTGCACTCAGTAACTGGAAGGGCAGTTGTGTAAAACAATTACTGTTATTCCCAGAGTTTTGGTCAGAATATTTTAACTAGTTACTTGATCATTTTCTTGTGTGGAATGTGATCTTTTTTCTTAGTGGGGGCGGATAGGGGTGTTGGTTGCACGAGTTGCTGCCCATATTTGGTTGTAGCGCTCTAGCACAATGGTTATACACCACAAGTGCAACTTCCGCTCAAGAACTTTGTCTCCCAGATTTTTTTTTTTCTTTTTTTTTCTTTTCAATGTATTTTTCCCAGTTTTGTCATATAGTTCCAGCGTCGTCCAGCCACGGTTTCACCCGTTGCTTGAGTTGTCAAGCACAGTGGTTTATACATCACAAGTGCAACTTCCACTCAAGAACTTCTGTCTCAGATTTTTCTTATCGATGTATTTTTTTTTTTCCGGTTTGTCTTATCTTTACCAAACGTGGTACAAAATACAGGGAAATTGTAAGGGGTAACAGGTCGAAGTGCTGCTCTGACTGACTATCACTCCCAGTCCAGTCTATCCCCAGATTGTTACCTGAGCCAGAGAGATCCTAGATTGTTACCCTGAGCCAGAGAGATCCTAGATTGTTACCTGAGCTAGAAAGAATCCTGCTGTCGTCTGCATCTGTTGCTTGGTTGGTGGTTGGTTGATCCCTCTTTGTCTACAAGAGTTACAATAGACACCACAGAATCGATTAATGTTTAAAGAGAAACGCGGTGTGAGTGGAAAAGATGAAATGTGTCTCCCCACTGAACCTGCTCAGCTGTTAGCTTCCAACCTGGCTCTGAATCCCAGGGCGGATAATAAGATGAAATTATAAGTTGTTATGTGCGGATTGGGGGACACAAAAAAGCGAGAAGATACAAGGATAAGTTAGGGCC
>JADBJO010004458.1:187666-198121 GCA_016801955.1 Conus betulinus | reverse complement strand
TTTTCAGTCTCGAGATACCAAAGCAGGCGCTGGTTGACCATCCTCTCTAGGGTCTTGATGACGCAGCTGGTGAGGCTGATTGGCCTGTAACTGGCAGCCTTCTTCTTGTCCTTGCCTTTTTTGAGGACAGGGATCATGATGGCTTCTCTCCAAACTTGTGCCAAGTCTCCAGTTTCCCAGCTCAGGTTGAAGACCTCTAGAAGTTTGAGGGTGGCTGTGCTGCCAAGGTGCTTCAGCATCTCGTTAGTGATCCCATCTGGCCCTGGGGATTTCCGAGTTTTCAGCTTCCTCAGAGCTGTCTGAAGCTCATGGAGAGTAAGGGCTGCTTCATGGGTTTCACGTTGGTGTCTTGTCGTCTCTCTCGCTGTTCTCTTCTTGCTTCTCTTTGCTGAGGAGTGCTGACAGGTATAGTGCTCTCGCTTGCGTAGATATCAGCAAAGCGGTTAGCTGCGCATCTCCCTGTCAGCATCTCTCCATTCTCTTCCAGTGTGATGTTCTGGCCTTTGCTGTCCTCATCGTTGAGTTGGCCTACAACTCTCCACAGTTTTGAGCCACCTTTCTCAAGGTTCAGGGCTGCTGTCTTCTCTCTCTTCAGCTTTTGCGCCTGGCCTGGATCTTTGCCTTGAGGAATTTGGCTTTTGTCTGCTGCAGTCGCAGGTGGTTCTCGTCCGATGGGTTGTTTTCTGCATGCATCTTGTCTGGCCTCTGTCATCTCGTCCTGTAGCTCTTGAAGCTGGCTGCTCCAGTAGGGTTATACTCTTTCTGAGCACCACGTGGAATGGTCTCTTTGGCAGCCTGCAAGATGCTGGCGTTCAGGACTCTGACAACATTGTTTATGTCTCTACCTTGGACTTGAAGGTCCTTGGTGAGAACGTTGGTGCGGTGACTGAAGAAGCCTCCATTTTGCCTTCTTGTAGTTCCAGCGTGCGGGGCACTGGGCGACTGGCTGTGCTTTTGTTGATCTTCAGGAACACTGGGCCTGTGGTCGCTACCTCCTAGCTGCTCTCCCACTTCCCTGGTGATGTCCTGGTGTACATCTTCAGTGCAGAGAGCAAGGTCTGGGGTGGAGGTAGTGCGCCATCGTCTGGAGTAGAAGTTGGGAGTGTCACTTGGGGAGTTGATCAGGACGAGATGATGTTCGTCTTGCCAGTCTTCCACTTCTTCTCCTCGGCGATCCATCTGGCTGTAACCCAGCTCTGGGAGTGACTGTTGAAAATCACCTACTGCGATAAAGCTCGAGCCTGGGACGTTGATGGTGTCGAGTGACAGTGGCTGGTTGTCAGGGCAGTAGAAGTTCAGGATGTGCAACTCTGTGTCATTCAGTTTGGCCCGAATCATCTGGTACTCAGCACCCTCCATGTGGACTGCTGTTTCGCTGGCATCGATGTTGTTCCGGACAAGTGTCAGGATTCCGCCTTTGCTTCTGTCAGCTCTGTCCCATCTAAATGGCTGGTAGCCTCGGATTTTGAATGCCTTTTCCCGTTTTCAGGTGGGTTTCTTGAATGCAGCAGACGTTGATGTTTTCCTCGTGCAGGATGTGTTCAAGCTCCGTCTTTTTATTCATGACTCCTTCTGCATTCCAATGCATCACCTTGAAAGGTTGTTGCTTCTTGGATGTTGTTGTTGAAGTGCTGCTAATCGCTGTCCTCTGCCGCCCCCTGGCATGACAAGGCGGACGAGAGGGACCTCCAGTCGCTGTGGGTGGACTCCGTTGAGGCTCGGAGCCCGGCGCTGCCCCATCTGGAGGGACCTCAATGGGCGAGCGCCATCTCATCTCGGTTGGCTGACATTGTCATATGGCGATGATGCGTGGTGTCGTGGTTTATTAGAGTGCGCCGTGCAGCCCAACACCTCCGTCTTTCAGCACTCGAGGTTTCTGTAGGGGTTACCCCGCCCTAGCTCATGGTCCAAAGTCCTGCCCTGTGAGCACAGGGGGGATTGTTCTCCGAGGGTCCCACCCCGTAGCTAGAGGTTTTAACGCGCCTCCTCATGATCACGTGATGAACCCGTCATGGGACATATGGGGTATTTCTTGAGTGCAGCAGTGCCCACCTGCTGCCCCACCCCGTCCTGCTGGGAGCACCACCGCCAGTTGGTCCGGGACTGCTTATTCGACCAGGCGAGCCTGACTTATATCGCAGCTAACCCTCATATCTGAGGGCCGTTCCCCTATCCGCCACCCGGGGACCCGCCGGGTTGGGGATGGTGGTCGCCCCGCCACTGAATTGGAAGTAGCCTGTCTGATTCTGCAGGTATTCACAGTGGGGTGACTGCAGGTTTTAACTGAAACAAACAGCCAAAATAGAATCAAATTTTGATGGTGTCGAGGGGGTAAGGGGTGTGCAGGTGAAGACAGGCAGATGGTGATATGCGCAGGGACCAAAAACAAAATTAAAGACAACATACAAACATGTTTTTGTGCCAAAAACAAAAATAAAGACAACATACAAACATTAATAGTTTAACAACGGTCCACTGCTCCTCTTCCCAAAGGAGGTATTCAACCATAAATCAAACCTGGAATATATTTACTGTAACAACCGACTAGGTTACTTATGCAAAAACTCCTGATCATCCCTGCTGTCACTATCATACCTCTTCACAGGTTTTACCGCCAGACAAGTAGTTCGCCGTGGGGCTGGCATGGGTGGATCGACAGCACGTACCAGAGGCAGAGCACAAGTGGTCATAGGGTGGCTGCAGTTCTTGGCTTGGGCTGCGGGAACATCTTCCGGTCAATACTGGAGTCTGGTGGTGGTTCCAGCTTCTTTCGCCGTCTCCCCCAGTCAGCTGATACCGACGACGGCAGGGTGTAGGTTCTGCTGTCAGGCACTGAAGTGCCTGACAGGGCCAGACCCGTTGTCTGGAGGGCAGCAGCCTGTGGTGGTCTGGGTGCTGCTGGGCCATGTCGCTTGTCAGCATTCTGGCTGCTGACAGTGGCAGTGGACTGGGGTTTGTCCCCAGTTTTTACAGGCGGAGACTTCTGTCGCCTCTGCCTGGGCCGTCGTCGTCTTGAGCGTTGCGTTTCTGCCACACAGCTGCGGATCTGCAGTGGTGGCTGTGCAGGTGGTGGCTGCTGCATTTCCTGCCTCAAACTGGTGACTGTGGCTGTGAGTGCCTCTAGCTGCATTTGAAGCGAGGCGACAGCAGCAGTGCCAACCATGTGGAGGATGTCGCCGTCAGCACTGCAGTCCTGCATCCACCTTTGGGCTTCCTTCTTATTCTCTTCAAAGGTGGTGGTAGGATGGTTCCGGATGAAGTGCCAGACATCCTTGCGCAGTGCTGCTGGTTGCAGGCCACGTATGAAGGTGTCCCAGAGTATGGTGGCAGGCAACATCCCATCCCCAGCCTGGTTGACCTTCCGCCAGAGGTACTGGAGATGGGAGCCATACTCCCAAATGGTCTCGTCCTGGCCCTGCTGCTGCCTGTTGAAGAACGCTGTGGCCAGGGTGACCACATCACGCTGCTCTCCCCAGTTCTCCTCCAAGATGGCCAAGATCTTGGCTGGGGAGAGTCTACCTCTGTCACTGGCAGCCTGATCACCTCCTGGCGAGCTCGGCCATCTAGGGCGGCAATCAGCCAGAGGGCGGCGGTCCTGTCATCCAGGGGCTGCAGGTATAGAGCAAGCCTGGCCTCCCGGATGAAGTCGTCCACTTCCCTGCTGCTCTCGTTACCCGTGAATTTGGGGAGCTGATGCAGGGGATGCAGAGGTAGGGGTAGTTGGCTGGCCATGGTGTCCGGTCTTCTTGGGCTGAGTCGTCTTCTTCTTGGTCCCTTCTGTCTTCAATCCTGCTCGCAGCGCCAGTTGTGATGGTGTCGAGGGGGTAAGGGGTGTGCAGGTGAAGACAGGCAGATGGTGATATGCGCAGGGACCAAGGGACAGCAGCCAGTCAAGAAGACACAGAGACGATGTGGAGTTTTCTCTTCTTTATTGACCTTCCATGATAAGCTCAACCCAGGCACACTGCCCTGGGAACTCTCTCTCTCTCTCTCTTTAGCACTCAGCGCACTGAGCACTCTCACGCGCCGCCGATCGCTCACTCGCGGACCACACTCTTGGCGACACTCTCCTCCGGGGAACACTGATCTTTTGCTCACGCTGCGCGCCTCACTTATATACAGCTTGACTGGACCGCAAAGCCGGCAACGCAGCGCCGCAGGCAAAGTGAGCCTCGCGAGACAGCAAATGATAAAATTTGTGCTATCTGTTGCAGCTTCTGCGTTGTCTAGCTCGCCGTACATTCAAAGTATCCAAACATATTAGACATCGATGAAAACCTCAGAACCCAAGGAATAAAACGCAATAAATCATATTTGACAATTGTGTGGCTGTGTAAAGTTATTGGCAATTAAAGTCCGAGAATGAACCCACTTTAACGAGTTTACGTCATGTTTTCCTTTATTTCGATGAAAATACTTAACAGCATGAAATAATTTTGTAATGACTGAAAAGCTGGCATTTCGCTCTTTTCATACATACAAATTTCATTATCCAAGATGCCGTTTGCGGGGAGAACTTTGTGTTTAAAATTTGATAGAAAACACAACTTGCCTTATCGTCACATGCTGTCGCCATGTGCTTTTAACACGATTTTCGATAAAATGTTATTCCGTTAGAATGGTCCATCGGATGGTAATTTTTGTATATTTTCAGCTGCCTCTAGCATAGAAACCAAGTTATTAACAAGATTTCGATAAGGAAGTCCGAATTTCATAAAACAACAATTTAGATCGGAACGCCGACAATGAACAAAGAAGGCGACTCGCTCAGGAGACCGGCGCCGTCAGTCATTTCGTATAGTCGCATGCTTGTACAGAAAAGATCATAGCCATGCGATATACGAAATGAGAGCTTATGACTTTACTTTCAATGCGCATTCATTGATCTTTGGGATTCTGTCATACCTTTTGTGAAATCAAGAATTATTTACGGTTTTCGTTCGTTGACAATTCAAAATGGCGCCAAGATTAATTTGGTCGAAATACCAGTTTTTAGGGAAAATATGGGCTTCTCAGTTCAACACGATTGTAACGAATAGAATACATGAATTTTTGTGACTTCTGCGACGTATACACAAAATATGTAGGTTCTGAGGTATTCATGATTTAAGGAATTTACACAATAAAAAAAAATGAGATTCAACCAAGGGAGGTAAGGGGGAAGGTAACTCATGAACAAAATATCTCGTCTACGACGGGCGATCAAGAAATATACACAGTTAGCACCCGGCTACAAAATATTGAAGACCAACAGATCTAAACGCGTCGTTGCTGTTTTGTAATGTGTTTGCTTCCTTCCTTTTGTCGACTATGTAACTCCGCTTATTTTCTTTTCTTTTTTTTATTTATTTATAATTTTTTTTTTTGCGTGTGGCAGTTTTATGTAATGTGTTTGGTTCCTTAGTGTGTCAGCCCTGCAGCTCCATTTTTTTTTGTTTCTGCGGGTTTGTTTTGGCATGTGGCAGGTATTTGTAATGTGTTCGATTCCTTGATTTGTCGGCCCTGAACTCTGTTTTATTTTTGCATGTGGCAGGTATTTGTAATGTGTTCGGTTCCTTTGTTTGTCGGCCTTGTAACTCCCATCTTTATTTTCACATATAGCAGGTATTTGTTATTTGTAACTTTTTTGGTTTTGTTAATTTGCATGTGGCATGTATTTGTCATGCGTCCAGTTCCCTCATTTACCAACGCTGTAACTCCTTTTTTTTCTGCACATGGCAGGCAGTTGTAATGTGTTCGGTTCCTTGCTTTGTGAGCCCTGCAACTCCTTTTTTTCATTTTCGCATGTGGCAGGTATTTGTCATTTGTTTGGTTCCTTGGTTTGTCAGCCCTGTGACTCCATTTTCTTCATGTGGCAGCTATTTGCATTGTGTTTGATTCCTTCGTTCTGTTGGGCCCTGTAACTTCTATGCATGTGGCATGTATTTGTATAGTGTTCGGTTGTTTTTCGTTTGCCAGCCCTGTGACTCAAGATTTGGTTTGTTTTTTTCTTTCTTTTGCATGTGGCATGTAAATTTGTATAGTGTCCAGTTCCTTGTCAGCCTTGTAACTCCAGGTTTGGTTTGTTTGTTTTTCCTTGTGTTTTTTTTTTCTGATATGGCATGTATTTGTATAATGCCCGTTTCCCCTGGTTTGTCAGCCCTGTAACTCCACACTTCCTTTTGGGATGTGGCAGGTGTTCCTCAGCACCTCCGTGGTGGCCGTGGGGCTGTCCTCCAACTCCACGTGCCGGGCCCTGCTCAGCAAGGAGATGGGCCCTTCAGCTCAGGCCACGGGCCTGGCCGTCCTCTCCGTGCTGGAGAACGTGGCCAAGATCACGGGCACCCTGCTGCACACGGCCATCTTCGTGGCCTCCTACCCCACCTCCCCTGGGCTGATCTTCTTCCTCATGGCGGGCGAGGCCCTGCTCATGCTGGGCGTGGTCCACTGGCTCAGCACCTGCAGGCGGGATGATTACATCGTTCTTTGATTCTCTGGGCAGGGGTTGAGGGGTGGGGTGGGGTGGGGTGGGGTGGAGAGGGGAGAATGTGGACGGTAGGGAGGCGCTTGGAGGGGGAACTGGAAGGAAAAGGGAAGGAGGGAGGGAGGGGGGAGGGAAGGGGCGAAAGAGAGAAGTAGGACTGTGAAAATAGAGGCAGCAGGAGATGAGGACATGATGGGGTGTGGAAAGAGATAGCGAATGGAAAATTTGTCTGTCGTCGTTCCGATTATTATTTGTTTTTCATATGAGACCCGTGACTTCACAAAGGAAGCCATATTCCGTCATTGGGGATAATGTTTAAACACGACACCAGTGTGCACGTGGCTCACTCTCTGTGTTATCCATCCCACCAACGCATTAAGGCCTACTCTTTTCCAAAAGGTGGAATGAGATTTAATGTATGCGCAAGTATGTTGTGTGTATATTGTTGGTAAACGTAACCGTGGTTAAAAGCCTCATTTGAAGGTCAAGGAAGGTCTGAGGCTGGCACAGTCGTTCACACCTCGCCTGGGAATCGAACCTCAGACCTTAAAACAAGAGACTCGCGTTTTCCTCAACAGGCCAATCAGGTCCCGATAGGAAAAGGCAGGTGAGGGAGGAGGAGGCGACGTGGGGGGGTGAGAATGGTATTCCGTGCACTGCCTTGATACGTCACGCTGATTCATTCTTTAATTTTAATTTGTTTCCTGGTTTGGACTCACGAGAGTGACTACTGGGGGAAATACTATCACAGAGCTCTGGCTGTCTATATGCGTATCCCTTTGCATGCCTGCGTGTGTGCCATTGGTACATTTTTAACTTGGCATTTTCTCCACAGTTACAGCTGCTAGCGCAATCACACATCACACACGCACACAAAGAAAGAAAAGAGAGAGAGAGAGAAACACACACACACACACACACACACACACACACACACACACACACAGAGCGTCCTGCCACCCAGGCACAATGCACACTGTGTACAGGGACAAACCATGAAAGGTTGATCCAGTGCAAGGACCGTGCCCCAGACATGGTGAACTGCGCCAGGTCACTGCCTCTGCAGCCATGAGACTACAGCACTGCAGCATTTAAACATCGACCTGAAAACCTTGTTCA
This sequence comes from Conus betulinus, assembly GCA_016801955.1. Lineage (NCBI taxonomy): Eukaryota > Metazoa > Mollusca > Gastropoda > Neogastropoda > Conidae > Conus > Conus betulinus. Next base: position 190,539 of record JADBJO010004458.1, on the reverse strand, counting down.
GAGATGTCCCACCTCATGTTATCTTTGAATATCCGAAAGAGATTAACGGTTTTTCATCTGATTCCAGATTTTGCAGAGGAAAGATTTTTTAACACAAATTCCGGTGTGTTTTTTAGAAGGTGTGTTTATAAGGGTTGTGTGAATGACGTTTTTTATTTGAGCTGTGAGTTAACTTCAACGCGGTGACCGCCCTGATATGGCCCTTTCCGGTCGGTTTGGCTAAAAGCAACATTAAACTACCTTACCTTCTTAACTGTGTGAGCTCAGCGTTTGAACACTGGCCGCCTAAAAGCTGTGTGTTGTCTAGCAGTTTAAATGAATGACATTGTTCTAATGCAAACAGCGTGTGCACGCCTTTCCCCCTTCCTGATTGCATTCATCCACCTTTGGCAATCCTTTTTAATATATTACATGTTGTGTGTATTCGTTACCCGCAGGCCAAATAGGTACATTGCCATCCTTGTCATTTTTAATTTTCGTGTCATTCTAAGTGTAAAGTTGATATCAGCAGTACGTTGGTCACGTATCAGTGTTTACATTTTAATATCACTGTCGGGGGATTTGTTCTTTTTTTTTTTTCCAAAAGAGATTAATTTCAAGAACAAATTTGTGCAATGCATCAGAAGAACATTGAGACCAGACTCATAAGTTCTGAGCAAATTAATAACAGGTAACACAGTGTAGGCCTATTCTTTAGTATTGTAGTTTGTTTGTGTATTGTGATCAATAGAATAATGAAATGGGTCATTGACTTGAAAATTCCTCTATTTGCAACCTCTGCGCTGAATGTCTAGAGATCAAGGATGGAGAAATCGCAGGAAGTGTTCACTGCACTAGAAACTCATTAGTTACTTCATATATTGGGCCTCAGAAGTAAAGAGCAATTTGCGAATGTAATATACAAGCGACTAAATTTGTCATACATGTAAGTTTTAAACGTGATACACAGCATTACATGCCAGTCGATAGAGTATAATAAGGATGTTTTTCCCTTTAATCTTATGAAGTGTAACAACAGTGCTAACTTCTTTCCTTTAAGAACGAACCACGGCTTACAAAATTTGTTGTTATGTTCACTGCCTTTTTTCCCCCTAAAATTACGTTTAGTCAGTCTCCACCAACCAGTCCCTCCTCCTTCAAGAAAAGAACAATTACGGCTCAGGAAATGTGTCCTCCACTTGTTCCAAAGATCGACCGATAACTTCCCAAGTTACTCTTCTTTCCCACACTGACCAATCACGTCACGTTGCGTTCAGTTATGTGTGTTCCTGGTGTGCATATTCAGATCTTAGATCTAATAATTAGGAAGCGGTGTTAACAAAATACAAGCACGGTAGATGATATCGAAGGCTGGTGCGTCTATAGCCTAGCAAACACAATTAAGACTGAAATGCCAACATCCAAAAGAAAGAAGTATAAGAGACACACCCGAAGATGTGCGTAGGACCCCAAAAAGTACTGTCCTCAACTGCCGAACAAACAAGCTGGGAGCAGTCTTGCACCACCATTGGAAACCAGTGCCGTGTTTGCAGAGGGTGCTGGCACGTAGAGGGCATTCGATGAAGGCATCAAGGGACATAACTGCTCCTTGGCAGATGCCAGGGTGAGAAATAAGGTGAGGGAAGTGGGTCGTTTCCTTGGCTTTTGTTTCTCAATTGTATTTCAGTGCACAGAAACATGTGCAGTATTTTTGTTGTTAAAGATTTTGTTCTCTTACGATTATTTATTTATTTCTTCATTTGTCCTCCAGCGTCCAATTTTCCCCCGCTTTTCTTTTTTTTTTTTTTTTTTTTTTTTTTTTTTTTTTTTTTTTTTTTTTTTTTTTTTTTTTTTTTCCCTCCTCCCCTACCCCTACCTCCCCCTTCCCGTTCTTTTCTTCTTTTCCTTCAAACAGTGGGGTCTCCATCCTCCTATATTTTCCCACTGTCATTTTTTTTTTTTTCTGAAACGGACTCATACTCACCATGCACTGTCTTTCTTTTTTTTTTTCTAATAGATGGACATTTATGTCTTGATCTTAATGTTAGAACGCTTAAAACAAAGCGTCTGTGTTTAATCATGTACTAATGTGTGGTGCACTGACGCTTTCAGTCTCCTATGTTTACTCAGAGCATGTGCTTTTAATCAAATGAAATACATGAAATTGTGCAGTATTGCTTGTTTAGGATGCCAGTCACGATAGCTAAGGTCCTGTTACTACTACAACAGCAATGTATTGTTGGTCTTCACGGTGGGTGAATGGAGAAAGAGGTTGTTTATTTCGCAAGAGAAGAGAAAGCGATCTGATTTTTTAAAATATTACTATTGCTTTTCTTTTTATTGTTGTAAATCAAATAAATGTATGCATTTCCTTTCATCTGCTTATGTGGCAATCAGTATTCACGTCTCTGTGTGTGTGTGTGTGTGTGTGTGTGTGTGTGTGTGTGTGTGTGTGTGTGTGTGTGTGTGTGTGTGTGTGTGAGAGAGAGAGAGAGAGAGAGAGAGAGAGAGAGAGAGAGCGTACGCTTTGCCTCTGTGTGTGTGTGTGTGTGTGTGTGTGTGTGAGTGTGTGTGTGTGTGTGTGTGTGTGTGTGTGTGTGTGTGTGTGTGTGTGTGTGTGTGACGATATTCGGCGATGTCCCAGTTTTTATGTCTTGTTAGCCTTTGATTTGAGTTACGCTGATACTTATGTAAAATTTGTTCCCGACGAAAATGGAAGAAAAGGTTACTGTCCTGTTACCCTCTTGTCAAAAGACTTTTTTTTTTACTGACAATAAAACGCCAGTGTTTTTTTCCCAACACACACACACACACACACACACACACACACACACACACACACACACACACACACACGCACGCACGTACGCACGCACACGCACGCACGCACGCAC
>JADBJO010004458.1:172666-182666 GCA_016801955.1 Conus betulinus | reverse complement strand
ATCGTGATATTGCATGGGACTGTATGGATTTCGCTATGGGTATTTTTGCCCAAGTTCTAGTGAAATATAAAGTAACTGTTGGTTATGAATATGATTAATAACCATGATGAATAATAGTCACGTTATAGTAGGCTAGATAATAACAGGTAGTTATCAGTTCTCCTAAGTAAAGTCATTGTCCTGGTGTGACCGGGAACTGGCTGCCACTGCTAGAGGGTCTGGGGTGTAGCTGGAGTCTACCCCTGTCTCTGCCCTGCTGAGGGTGTGGAGAGGTCGACGTGGGAGTCGACAGTAACCCGACCTGCCACTGCGCCCGGGTCTGGGGCGTAGCCGAGTCTACCCCTGTCTCCGCCCTGCTGAGGTGTGGAGAGGTCGACGTGTGAGTCGACAGTAACCCAACGTGCCAGATGTGCCAGAGCCGCCGCTGCTGCCGAGTCAGAGCCGCCGCTCTTGAGGTATTTGAACCAGCGACCTGTTGGGCCAGTCGTAGCAGAGCCGTCGCTTCTGCTGTACCGGGGCCGTCGCTTTTGTGGTGTCAGCATCTTGTTGTTGTGTTTAGCCGCAGCTCTTGTGTTGGAGCCATCGCTCCTGTTGTGGACAGAGCCATCGCTTTGGTTCTGTGTGGACTCTGCGAGCAGCTCCTCCTGACTGTGTTAGACCCAGGAGAGGACTTCCTCTACAGCATTCTTCACGACAGACGTGCGACGTCTGTGGACTGTCGAGTTGAGCCGGACGTGGCCAAAGAGAACAATATTATATATCTGTATGAATTGTACGCCTAGGGTTACGGCGTACATTATTCCACTGAATTGATATTGTATATTGCTGTGTTTTTGTGTATTTGTGTTTGATGGCTTGGGCAGCAGCATAAAAAAAAAAAGAAAACGTTGGCTTGTTGCTTGGCTGTCCATGTTTCGAATGTATTTGGTATGTGTGTGAATTTAAAATCGTACACGCATCCGAATTTCTGTTAGACGAACGGACACACGCACACCAACGCATCCGTAACAAGTCCACTATATGCGACGCAGGATCTTAAATCAGTGAGCTAAAGTGGTTGTCTGCTTACTAAGTCTTCTGTCAAAAATGTAACGTGAAATGAACGTAGCTACAAGACATGCAGACCTGTTTTCAACAAAATTCTGCAGTTTCTAAAGTAGATCTTCATGCAATGCCTTTGGGACCACTTGACACATTTGAACTATGCTGCGTTTACATGATGAACGACCTACAATTTGTCGAACACGCGAAAGCTACTGTCGAGAATCTGCAGACACGCATGTAGGCTTACTCTCTATACCCAGCTGAATCCTGTTTCTTTGTCGTGGCTGTCGCTGTCAACCATCTTTTACTCCTTCGATTGTTTTTCTTTTACGAAAGCGGTAGAAGCAGGATCAGTATACTTTGACCGAATAGATCTTGTGTTGTGCGTCTGAGTGGTCTAGAGTCGATCTATCAGATATGAGAATTATATTGTGTTGAATTGTATTGCACTTCATTGCATATTGTTTTGTTGTGTAATACGCTATTGTGTATTGCACTGTCCTGTATTCGATAGAACCACGTTATTATTGTTTTTCTTTCCCTTAAAATACAGAGGCCATAAATCAAGAGGAATACCGAATGCTCCCGCACAACCTAATGTTATATGCGGCGAGATGGCAACACTTCAGGTACCATGTCATAACCACTTTTCCTGTTTGTCCCCTTTCCAGAACATGGCTTTTGAATTGATGGTCTGAACTCCTGGTGACGTGACTTCTTTTTCTGTGTGAGTTGGACAGCCTGACAAAGAAGGCTCTGCGTGGATGGCTGGACTATGATAATCAAAGTATGAAAGTGATTGACTTGGATATTGCATTGCGTCGTATTTCATGATGTCCTACTGTGTCGCATGGTGTTGCAGTGAAGCATAATTATTGTTATCTTTTGGGTTGTATAACTGCATCGTTCTAACTCGCCTTGATGTATGACATTTGGGTACCTAGTTGCTGGATAGAGCGTTGTTAAAACACGGTGATTCTTATCGCCCACCGCGCCCCCTTTCCGCTTTTTTTTTTTTTTTACTCCCAATTGTTATAGAACAGGGAGTACTTTAGAATGGGAATGAAGAAATGCTCTGTGTGTGTGTGTGTGTGTGTGTGTGTGTGTGTGTGTGTGTGTGTGTCCGTGGTCAAAATGTGTTCCATTCATTCCAGACAAAACTACAGGGCCGATCTTTCTGAAAATTGTAAGTATGTCCATTATGAGACACGGATGATGCCCAATGTTTTGTTTTGCTGATATATCCGTCGCTAACGGCTATAACGACCCATAACGGTTTTTTCTTCTTCATGGAATATCTCAGAAAGTACCTGGCCGATCTTTCTGAAAATTTGTAGGTATATTCATTACGGGTCACAGATGATGCCCATGTTTGCCAGAATAGTCGTTACTAAACGGATATAACGGCCCCAAATGTGTTTGTTTTCCTTATGGAATATCTCGCACGTATTCAAGATAAACTGGGAGTACGTTATATGCTTTGCATCTTGTTCCTGTCTCTTTCTATTTCTGTTTTACCAATCGCAGTGAACTGATCGGCAGAATCACACCAGTGAAATCTCCCTTTCTATGCATTCCTTAAACGTGCTCTTAGGCACGCTCTACACGGAACTTCGGTTTATCGTGCCGTCCGAAAGACGATCCCCGCGGATCAGTGCGGAGCATTTAGCAAGCGTCAAAACTACGGTCTAAACGACAGGGCCTGTTGTGCTGAAAGAACATAAAAGGGGGCTTGGCATTAGAGCAGCACAATGGGCATTCTGTGGCATGGCTTTATCTCTTCTGCCCGCCCGCTTTCTCTCTGTTCAATCCTCCTCCGTTCATGTGCCTTTATCTCTGCATCACTTACACGCACAGACAGGCAGAGAGACAGACACACTCAGACACACTGACACAGACACAGACGCACTCACACATAGACACAGAGCACAGATACACACACACACATACAGACACACACACACACACACACACACACACACACACACACACACACACACACATACACAGAGCGCACTCACACACGCACGCGCGCGCATGCGTACGTACGCACGTACACACACACACACACACACACACACACACACACACACACACACGCACGCACGCACGCACGCACGCACGCACGCACACACACACACACACACACACACACACACACACACACACACACACACAAACGCGCGTACGCGCACAGTGGATTACACGGCGTATCAGTTTAACTGGAATGGGTGTATGGTCTGACGCCGCCTCAATCTGACGAATGGTGTCCTCGGAGGCGAAGTTCTCAGGCTTTGCTGTCGCTGCATTGTCCCGAGTCCGTGATGGCTTTTCCCTCTTCTCCTGTGTCTCTTGGAACAGGGGAGACTCTGGGTCCTTGTGGATAGTCTGTGGCACCAGAACAACGTCCTCATCCTCCGAGCTTGGTGCCAGCGTTCGAGATTTAAAAAGGGCTTTCGATGAGGACGATTTAATAAGCTTCGCTTGTTGTCCTTGTTTGTCTTTTGCAGGTTTATCCAGCGTCGTCGCTTCACATGTTTCAGGCGTGGCTATTTCACTGTTAGGTGGTAGGGTTGTCATTGATGAAATCACGTTATCAGATAGAAGGTCATAGTCATCCTTTGGTAGAGACACGTGGGGCGTCTCGTTTGACGATGAAGGCGTGAGCTGCAAGGGTTTAGAATGCATGTTCTCCAAACAAAAGAGAATGGACGTGGACCTCTCGATCCAGCCCCGGACTCTGCGCTCCAGTTTGACCACCCGGCCAGCCCTGGCCTCGGCGTTGGGGTAGAGAGTGGCCTGCTGGCCCTGAACAGCGATCACGGGGATGATGGTGGCCTGCTTCTTGCACTGGTAGCGTTTGGGAACTCAAGGGCAGCACCAGCTTAGGATCCAACGTCATCTGACGAACGTGTACCTTCTTTCGTGGAAGATGCTTGGATTTGTTAAGGCCATCATAGTGTCTTGCTGTCAGAGGATCAGCTCTAGCTCCTTCATGCTTGCTTTGGTCGATTCCTTGGTTTAGTTTATGGGCGATGACGTCGCTGTCATACGTCTGCGTTGGGCAGTTGGGCAACGATGTTCTTGCATTATTCAAGGCATCACTGCTGTCGGTTTGCCTTTCGTCTTTTTCATGTGGCATCTTGTCTGGTAAATCGCTGTCTTGTAGGTCCACAGATGATATGTGGGAAACTGAGTCGGATGACATCGCCACTTGCGATTTATTAACGCTTTTGTTTTGAAGTCGGTGTTTTTTCCCTTCCATGTGGAGCTGGTCGATTTGTCCGTTGCTTTTTGACACAGAAGCGGCTCCTGCTTTCTCTGTGTATAGCCAGCAGCGGAAGTCATTTTTTTGCTGCTGCTGCCAGCGGACGTCAGAGAGTGTGAACTCAGAGGCCTGGGACCGAGGTGGGGTGTAAAGGCTCCGGCCGTTCGCAGCGGGAGCGATTTGTTGGTGTGCTGCACTCCCCAGGTCCAGGTGTACGTCTCTTGATCACCGCCCTGTCCACTGTTCATTTGACCTGCAGATGCCGATCGCTTGTGTGCTCCCGTTTTGATCCTAAAATTGTTTTCGTATTTTCCGGGCGAATATTTGAGGGACTTTGCATCTGTTTTCACATACTTGGAGGGTGCGTTTGTCTATGGCACTGGCCTGCGTTTGGCTATGCTTAGCGTCGACTATTGACTGTGTTTCGACGGCCCAGTTGGCCGAAGGTTCTGTGTCATCAGAATCTTTATCAGGGAATGATACACACTGTACGTGGCCATCAGAATCCACCTGGTCAGCTATGGAATTGACAGGTGCTGAAGTCATTTTCAAGGAAGACGGAGACTTGGTAGCTGCAAAACCACCCGAACTCGGCTCACTTTGCAGCATAGCTGCGTGCGCTACGCCAGACATCTGCAGATCTGACGATGCGGACGACTGTTGAGCGGTCCTTGCAGACGGAGAGTCCTTTCGTCCATGTAGCACAGGAGCCGTGGGACGAGTCAGCAGCTCTGCGGCAGAAGAAGACCTGGGTGTTCCAGGCGACGGGACTATCCTCTGTGGGCTGGGCGTCCGCACGTTGATGTGGATGTAGTCGTCCATGAGCAGCTCCTTCTCCCTCCACACTCGGCTGTACATCTTCTTCTGCTGGTCGTCCAGGTGGCGCGCTCCTCACGGTGCAGGCGGGCCGTACAGTGTGTGTGTTCAGCTGCAGGGCCTCGAAGAAAGCTTTGGATTCCATCCTGAAGGAGGACCATAGAAAGTGTGATCGTTAGGGGGATAGAATCAGAAATCGAACGACAGTTATGAACAGCAGGATCACTATTTTCCGTTACCTGTGTCTACCTATCTCTCGTGTAAACTTTCAGCATCTCCTCTCTCTCTCTCTCTCTCTCTCTCTCTCTCTCTCTCTCTCTCTCTCTCTCTCTCTCTCTCTCTCTCTCCCTGTCTGTCTGTCTGTCTGTCTGTCTGTCTGTCTGACTCTCTCTCTCTCTCTCTCTCTCTCTCTCTCTCTCTCTCTCTCTCGCAGTTCCCAGGATCTCAATGAAATGATCATGCCTTTTATGTACAAACAACATGAACACAGAGAACATTTCATGCCCTTTATGTAGATGCATGAGTGAAATCGGAGAACATTTTGATTTTCATAAAATGAAGTGTGGAGAAAATGTTAAGTGGTTTATTTACTTTTCCTCTGACAATGTATCTCTAACTCGGAACATTGCTTCTGTGTCTGCATCTGATGATCAACTTCTCATTTGCTGAACTGATTGCCGAGGCATGAAAATAAGATGAGAAGCAAATTACAAGCTGAATATTATTGCATAATGAGCTGAACGTAACACTGGATTTAATCAGGCTTTGTATGTTTATGAGTTAGTTTGAAAAGTCCCACTATGGGGTTTAACTAAATGGATGGTCGAATTCATTTCTATTACAATCATTTCAGATTTTTTTATTAAGTAAATGATGTGAATATGATACTCGCGTTAGGCTGTAAACCACGTGACTTGACTTGGGCGAGGCTGTCTGGAGATCTGTTTTCAATGTGTTTCCACCATTTTAAAGTTCAATATAAATAGAACTGTTAGGACGCGCGACAAATGAAAGAAAAAAAAGGTAATGTTAGAAACCATCACCCCCTCCTCCTCCTTGTATAAAAAATAAACATGTGGAAGAGGAGAGGATGTGAAATGACAACAAATTGTGCATTCTCTGTCTCTCTCTCCGTCTCTCTGTGTCTCTTTGTCTCTCACAGATAGCTGCGTTAACCCAAAGATACATAAGGAGGTAAAAGCAAGTCCTTCAGGAATTAGTACACATGTTGAGTACTGCTGGAGCTAACACAATATACCACCAGTATCTCTAGCAGCCTCGCGCTAAAAATCACGTGCTGGTACAACTGTGACATCAGGAGAATGAAAGCGGGGCCTACCAGTTTGGAGTGAATACCTGAAAGTGCACAGCAGACCTATAGAGTAGGGAAAGATTCATCGATCACGGGGGAGATTGGCATGGACCGGATATAGTCCTCCAGTCAGGGTCATAACGATTCTAACTGAACAAAGTTTGTCTTATGAAGTCAAAATGGAGGACGCTCGCAACTACAAGGCTGAATACGTGTGGCTTCCTAGCCACCACAGGAGCATGAGCAGGGATGGGGGATGGGTGGGGGTGGGTGGGGGTTGGGTGGTGGAGGTAAAAGGTTCATCTGCCTATGATCTCAAGAAAGCAGCTTTCGATTTCCGGTGAGAAGATTGTCAGAACGCCTAACAGTAACGTCAAACGCAGCGAAAAAGACCAACAGCTGGATCTGGTTGAGGTGGAATAAAAGGAAATATCACGAGGATCAAATTTTAGCAATCTACAAAAAGTGTTCAGTTGCTCTCTAAGACAACGGTCATCAGACAACCTGACCTTGAGACGCCCAAACGTGCAGAAGAGGATGTTTGAATCACGGCACACACACACACACACACACACACACACACACACACACACACATACACACACGCGCGCGCACGCACGCACGCACGCACGCACGCACGCACGCACCCATCCACATTCCGTATGTAATCGCGGAAAGACAGAGGAGTCCTGATCTGGCAGCAGCCCAGACCATTGGAATGTGAGGTGTTGAGGGCCCAGATATTCTCCAAGATCTGCTGTAAAGCTCTCCCGAGTTTTCCTTCTCCTAAACCTTATCACCCCCTTCCCTCCCCTCAATCCCCCCCGTCCCCTTGTGAAAAAAAAAATAAGAGGGAGTGGGTGGGTAATAACAATAAAATCTCAGCCAGTCAAATTTCTCTCTCTCTCTCTCTCTCTCTCTCTCTGTGTATTTTCTTCCAGCAACTAGCGTTTTGAGCGTTCAAAAGGAACGAAGCATCAACTGATTTCTCTCTTCTGTGACCTCAAAAGACAGCGCGGGAGTAAAAGATCAGAGCCCAGCTTTACACCCAGCTTCGGTTAATGGGTCTGTTGTCGTCAACAGCTCAACACTTGACTGACTTCAAAGAACGGGGGCGACACGGCAGCACTTTGGTTAAGGCGTCGTTTGTCACACTCCCTCTTCCTACTATTCGGTTTGATATCTGAGTGATCCTAAAACTCTCTCTCTCTCTCTAAAACGGGCTAGAGTGTTCAGTGAATAAAGTCCCCCTTTCATGCCCTATCTGTTCGTCTGTCGCCGTGTAGGTCTATCTGTCTGTATGTTTGTCTGCCTGCCTCTCTCTCATCGCAGGTGCTCGCACACGTGTATGTGCGCAGACGTGCACGCATCTTGTGTGTGTATGTGTGTGTTTCCTCTAAGACAAATCAGAGCGGGGATATCAGGATTTAATGTGTATAGTGTTTTTTTTTTTACGATTGATAATGTCGATGAAGTACTTTGTCTCCGTGTACAAGTTTTTTTTTTTTTTTTTTTTATAAACATATATGACGACTTAATGTGTTTCCCTTATTTGTTGTTGCGATCATGTTATTATTGTTTTACAGTACAACTGGTAATAGCAGTTTTCTGTTTCACACAAATTTTATTATTGCTATTGGTATATTCAATGTGAACTGAAGGATGCAGTAAATAAACAAATATTTTATAAGCACATCATTTTACACTTTGTTACTGGTTCACTCTGCCAAAGTGTCGAGTAAACTGTCGAGTCTTTTGGTGTGCTTGTCAGCAAAAGTATGCAAAATAATGAACTGATTTGAACACGCTCTGATGGAAGACAGCATGTGCTCGGAGACTGCATTCAATTTTAGTGTCTGTCCGTCTCTGTGTGTGGGCGTTTATATGTATGAGAGTTCTCTTTTTGTATTGTTAATGATTAGTACCTTGAAAAGGGTTCCTTCACTTTTTTTTACTATCAAATGAAAATGCTTACATATTTAATGGCATAAACGTACAGATCTATCGATCCGCACGTCTCTCTAAATGTTCAGCATTACGCTGAACAATCAAGTAGTAGTGGAAAACAAATGCAGGTCAACTATTCTTCTATCATTATAATAATGACGTAATAAATCAGCAAAAAAAAAAAATATATGTTTTAAATATGAAAACCCTTCACTAGCTGGCGGGGGAACCACTACAACCCCTTTTGAAGGCAGATGTTTATGTCTTTTCTGCTTCTAGGCCTTTCATCCGCTGAATCAGATTCATCAGAGAGACACGGCTGAATGGTCTGAGCTCTTGGCGTCAAATAGAGACACACCACAGTCCATACTTCTGTGGTGTTCTCACCACCAAGGGTTCAAAAAGGACTCCAACAGAAAATCCGAAAAACAGCCAGCGAAAGGTAGAACTAAAACAAAACGAAAGTGTGGAGAGGAAAAAAGTTGCTGAAAAAACTAAAAACATTATGTAAACAGTATACAATGTAGGGGACAATCTTTGAGCCCATGCTTGAGGATCCATTCAAGGATGCAAGGGAGACCAAAAGATATGGAACAGCCTGAGCGGTCAGCTCTGCTGTTCAATAACCCAAGTATTGTCAGCGGCTAAGGATTGTGGAGAACAGCCTTTACTTGGATCTCCTAAGAGAAGCAATCGCCCACTGATTGACCAAACAATATAATGCTGAACAATTAAGTAGTGGGAGTATATATATATATATATATATATATATATATATATATATATATATATATATATATATATATATATATATATATATATATATATATATATATACATATACATACATTGTTCAGTATTATCTATCTAGTCAAGTCATCAATGTACTGACGGAATTGTAAGCCTGCACTTGTTTCCCCCCACTAACACATCGTTCAGATAATATTGTTTGGTCAATCAGTGGGAGATGGCATCTCTTAGGAGACGCATGTGAAGGCTGTTCTGTACAATTCCTACCCGCTGACAATGTTTGGATTCTTAAACAGCAGGGTGGGTGTTGGACGTCTTTGACCTCCCTTGCATCCTTATAATGGATCCTCAAGCATAGGCTCAAAGATTTTCCCCTACATCTTAATTTCAATTTTACTTTCCTACCTTCACTGGCTGCTCTGAGGTGCTGTTGTTGGATTCTATCGCACGGAGGACACGCAACAAACAAGAAAAACGTCCTTGAATCAGGAAATTCCAGGATTGCCTACATACCATCAACCGACTTGTGGGACATAATGACATCAGAAGACATGCACGAATTCAGATTAATATTGCTAAAATGAAAGAAACATTTGAATGAGACAGGGACACGTAGTGAATGCTTTAAACATGTAAGGCATCGTTCACACCCTTCGTGAGGCGGTCACATGCCGTCACTTCAAACGTAATGCTACCTGTGTAACTCGTTTACATGCTGCACATGGAGATACTAGGTACACGGAATATAAACTAGGCAGCTTCCCCAGAGAAGGAAGTTCTAAGGTTACCTAACTGCACCGAACCGACAAGGGCACACAGTGACAACATAAAATAAAAATGCATAAACGTAAATCAACTCTTAT
>JADBJO010004458.1:160166-167666 GCA_016801955.1 Conus betulinus | reverse complement strand
CGACCATAAGAAGAGGCGTGGGAGCGATCGTATGAAAGCCGAGCATTAGCATTAGAGACACAAACGGAATCCCCTCTCGGACTGCCTGCCCACGCGCCCCCTCCCTCCACCCACACCACACACCTCTCCTTCCACCTCCCCCCACCCCCCACACTCCCCCCGAAGCAGTCTTCACGTCCGTTACAAAAAAAAAGTCACCCCCTGTCCGCAGAAAACGTCAATGAAAAGAATGCTGGGCGGTAGTTTATGGAGGTCCCTGACAGTTGAAGCCGTTTAGGGTGGCGTTTATAGGCCCCCCTTTTCAAGGTCTTACGGGTACTGTCGGAAGGTCGTTCCGGTACTCAAAACGTCCCCCAGCCTTTCACTCTGTTCCTGTGCCTCGATGTGGATCTCTCCCTCATTCCTTCATCATGCAGCTCACGGGGTGGGAGCCTCGTGTACTCTGAAAAAAAAAACCTGACAAGGAACAGTGAGAGAGGTCCGTGCGCGATGCCCGGACAAAGGCGCAAACTATTTCCTTCCCAGCGTTTCCTCTGAACTATTAACAGTGGTCGTGTACTGGAGGGCACTGCGCATTAAGCTTCGCGCAGGTAACAGATCACAGGCGAAAATACAGAAAGAAAGAAAGGCGATGGCATGGTGCTGTCATTTGACTGTTGCTTTCATTGCAGGTCTGAGGACTTGGATAGGGTTCTGGAACTCTTACATCACTCCAGTCCCCAAAGGGACACATCATGCTGCAAGAGAACTGCGTACTGTGCAATGTGATACGATACAATACAAAGTAATGCAATGCAATGCCTTTTAATACGATCTGCAACAAGAGAAATGACGTCATTCTATGAGATGTAACCCACACAATGAAGCTAAACAGTCTGATATTATCCGTTCCGATCAAGCACCTGTCGTGCTGAGAATGTTCCCAATCCTCATCGCCCCCCCCCCCCCCCCCCCCCCCCCCCCCCCCCCCCAAAAAAAAAAAAAAAAATTAAGAAAAAAAAAAAGAGAGAGAAAAAAGAAACCCCCCAAAGACATCTGTGCAGCTCTTCACAGTAAGATTTAACGACAGGTTGAAACACTGGACAAATAACGCGCAACTTGAAAGACGAGTCCGATGATCTTACTGTTTGCAGCACACAAAATAACATCCAGGCAAAAAAAAAAAAAAAAGTTTAGGCAAAAATCACCTTCCCAATTCTAACCCTTCAGATCAAAGTTTATTCTGATTGTGTTGATGGTGGGGGTGGTGGTGGTGGGGGTGGGGAGTTGAACGGAAAAAATTTGAAACTAATCTGTTTATCTTCCGTCTTTGATTTTCAGCCCTCTTTCACACACACTCGCTCCCGTACGCGCACACATATGCTACACATGTTTGCTCGACTTCCCATATATAAATCAGGGTCCAGATTAATCCTCTCTCTCTCTCTCTCTCTCTCTCTCTCTCTCTCTCTCTACTATAGCTGTCTTTGATGCTGGTTTTCTGTGCAAAAAAAAAAATTAACATAACACGTTTACCACACCAAGCATATTTAATGCAGCATAATTCAGCACTAAAGGTTGAAGCAGAAAGACAGTCAAAGTTAATAACTGGGTGTCATTTTTTAGAGCATGTTTAGACAGATATGGTTTCTCGGAGGTATATATAAATGGAATGATTGGAAATTATAAAATGTTCTTGAGAATATTCAAACAAAGAATGATAGACTGTTTTCCAACAGACATGGGATTCCAAGATTAAGGACAGTGACAGATACAAATTCTATTGCTCTTTCAAATTACTTCCACACCGTGAACAATACTTATCAGTAATAACCATTAACAAATTTAGATCAGCACTCACCGGATTCAGATTAGGCATACTTGATTTAAAGATAAATAGACGCTACAGAAAAAAATGATTCTGATAATATGCAGCGCCCATTTTGTAGTATAGTGAAGATAAGCTACATTTTTTCTTTCGATACGAAGCTTACGCACTACTTAGAGATAAATATATATCAAAGCATTCAAAGGTTAGCTGGACAACGGGGGTAAAGTGCCGACATTTATTGTGTAGTTAGGAAATTAGAGTCATTCGATATATATATATATATATATATATATATATATATATATATATATATATATATATATATATATATATATATATATATATGCACTGAGACACAGAGAAGAAACATATTACTGCTACAAATTTAAGTTGATTCCTATCGTTTGTCTGTTTGGATAGCCACTACATTGTTTACGTGAACCTATGTTTACAGGCTGGAGGCCTAATATTAAACATTGTCATTGTCATTCTCTCTCTCTC
Organism: Conus betulinus; assembly: GCA_016801955.1. NCBI lineage: Eukaryota > Metazoa > Mollusca > Gastropoda > Neogastropoda > Conidae > Conus > Conus betulinus. Next base: position 165,355 of record JADBJO010004458.1, on the reverse strand, counting down.
TCTCTCTCTCTCTCTCGCTCTGTGTTCTATGGTTGTGTTTGACTGTAATCTGAAGTGTGTTGTGTCGTGCAATTTGGAGTACAGCACGGTGAAGCACCATGCCATCCGATGCGCTGAGGTTTCGACCTGTTTGCGGGACATTTGTGGCAGTGTACGCTTCATTCATGTTGAAGCGGTCAAAGATGAAGGCCGCCATGAGAATTTCCATGTTGACGTTGAGAACACGGAGTGACGGTGTAACCCTGGGACTGTTGCTCTCTCTGTTTTTCTACGGACATTTAATTCTACGTTGTGGGGATGTTGAGTCAAATCCTGGTCCTGGTTCGAAGGAAGGTCTGAGGCAGACACGGCTTGGCAGTGGAACAGCCAATCGCAGCAGAGACAGTACCGGTGGACAGGAACGTACATCCGGGACGTCAGCTCTTTCGCCGGATCCCCCCCTGAAGGATGTGATGTCTTCCTTGAATGACATGCTGACGGGAATGAACAGTTTGAACTCTAAATTTGATAATATGTGTGACGATATGAAAGATTTGAAAGATATGTGTTCCACTTTTACAGGCAGATGTTTCTAATTTGAGACAGGAAGTGACAGACTTAAAGCTAGATAACGATGAACTGAAACGTGAAAATGACAGTCTGAAGGAGAAGGTGAAATATCTGGATAGGAAAGTGGATGATTTGGAAGGTAGGTCTAAGAGGAACAATATAATTATTCATGGCATTCCTCGTAGAAAAAAAAAATGAAACATGGCAAGAGTGTGAAAATCTGGTACGCGATATGATTGCTGACAGTTTAGAACTTGCTGATGATGTGGAGTTTGACCGGGTACATCGCATTAACTCTAACCAGATTCACCAATTTGTTGCAAGGTGTACTTTCTTTAACACAAAAACAAAAATTTGCGCTCAAAAAGAAGTTAAAAGGAAGTGAAATTTTCATAGGAGAAGACTTTTTCTCAGCGTGTTAGAGAGACCCGGAAAAAAACCTTGTCCCCCACTTAAAGTCTGCCAGATCACAGAACAAAAAAAGTATCGATGGTTTACGACCATTTGGTAATAGAGGGCACAAAATACAGTCTAGATGATAGTGGGAACCTTTTTCAATGTGGATAGCGGTTAGGCCGGCCCCGTGACTGTGGACTTTACCGCTGCCAATTTGTTGAGGGAGAAAAAAATTACGTCGTCACCGCACAGAGTGCATGTTTCTAGTTCGCGAGAGAGGGGAGTGGCAAAGAAAGATTGTGAACGCTGTTGACACGAAGCAAGTGTGCTACGAGAATCTCGTGCGTGACAGTTGTGTGGATGTGTGTGTATACGGAAGTCTCAGATCACGTTGATGATGTTGAATGTGTTAACACGTTGCATGAAGATGTCACGAGTAAAATTAGCGATGACGATGATAGTGATGATTTTGATTATGTTAATAGTCATGTTGGATGTCCCTTGCCGGGAATTGTAAATGATTTGTTGTTGATGTCGAATAATAATGCGCCTTACATTGATATCGACAGATCGGAGCATTCTTGCTTGACAGAGAAAAATGTTATGAGTGCAGACGATGTGTGTGGAGATTTTTATACAAGTAAAAAATGGCGATGACGATGCAGCAGAGTCGGAAAGTCTCAGGGGTGATGATTACATGCGTAACTCTATGACAGAAGATCGTGATGATTCTAAGTCTAAGATAAATGTGGTCAGTATATTGATGAATAAAAAAGACTGTGGTGGTGTGAGTGTGATGACAAAGGGAACGGCCAGAGGTGGTGACAGTAATACAGACAGTTGTGCTGACACTGTAATGACGCATGAAACAGATAGAAGTGTGGACGGTGTGACGGTGAATGAAGCGCGCAGCGGTGGTGACAGTATGATGACTAATGAAACAAGTTATGGTGCTGAAGTTGATAGTAGTGAAAATGTGGCGGAGAATGAATTAGGTAGTGACAGTAAATTAGACAGTGATGGTGACAGTGTGAAGTCGAAGGAATCAGATAGTGACAGTGACAGTGTGACGGCGAGTGGAATAGACATGGAAAGAGTGAATGAAGGTGATGGGAGAATTAACTCAGAAGATAATGACAATTTATATAGTCAAGATTGTCATATGAGCAAGCATGTAAACAATATTTCTTTCCTTCACTGGAATATATGTGGATTGTTTCATAAATTAGGTGATATGCATTTTATTCAGTTCATTTCTTCATTTGATTTTGTTTGTCTGGTTGAAACGTTTGCAGAAAATTTTGAATCGAGTTTGTTTACCGATTATCAAATATTCGTCAAACCAGCAGTGAAATTCACGAGACAAGGGAGAGGTTCAGGGGGAATAATTTGTTTAATGCGAAAATATCTTCTTCCCTATGTGAAGGAGGTTGAGTGTGAGAGTCCTTATTCCATGTTATTTACTTTTGATAAGGAGTTTTTTTGTCTTCATAAAAACTTGTTACTTGTGTGTGCGTATGTTCCGCCCGAAAATTCCCCTTATTACTCTATCAGTGGTTTTGACAACGCATTGATTTGTTGGAAAATTGCATTGTTAGTAAATGGCTGCATTTGGAAGACACTGAAATATTAATATGTGGCGATATGAACGCCAGAACTTGATAAGACCCCCCAGACATTTTAGATGAATATGAAGTACACGTTAACTATAATAAGATTGATAGTCGCATGGAAAGAAACTTCTCAAGATAAAATGTTGAATTTATATGGAAAGAAGTTCTTAAACATGTGCACTGTTTTGGGACTGTACATTTTAAACGGAATGTGTAATGGCGACCTTGAAGGTCGTTTCACATATATTTCTGATTTAGGATGCAGTGTGAACGATTATTTTCTGATGTCAGTAAATGGGTTTGAGTTTACTATGTGAACAGTTAACACTTAAAGTTATAGAAAGATTTTGAATCTGATCATATGCCCCTTGTACTATGTATTGATATACAAAATGCTGAAAAATGCACTAGTACTGGTTCGAATGGTAAACATAAATCAGTGTATTGTTAAATACTGCTGGAGTAAGGATTATGCTCCGAAATTTACACAGTCCATGGACTCTCAGGATGTGAAAGAGAAAATGGCAGTGGCAGAAGATCTTATTGATGTGGATGTAAATGAAGCCATATGTAGATTCAATGTGATCATGAAAGAACAAGCTGAAAATTTGAAAAAGAAGATAGTATTAAATAAGAGAGCCCCTGATGATAACTGGTATGATGAGGACTGCAAAGTATATCAAAATGTAAAATGCGTAGCCTATGGAGAAAATTTTGTGAAACTTTAGACAAAGATGATCGAGTTGCATTCTGTGTTTCAAGACGCGAATATAAAATTTAAATGAAAGAAAAAAGAAAGAATATAATATGTCATTGTTAAATGAACTGATCGATTCTGTGAAGAGCCAACAGGTCTTCTGGGAAACTATACACAAAATTTCAAAGAAAAAAAAGATGTCAACCATCCAACGATATTTCGATATCCGAATGGTTTGAACATTTTAAAACTTTGTTAGAAAAAAAAAACGATGGAAGTAGTTCACAGAGATCATAGTCAATGATAATGAAGATGAAGAATTTCCTTATGATAGAGCAATATCTGCAGAAGAAGTATTGCTAGCCATTAGAAAAAATTGAAAAAATGGAAAATCTGCTGGTCCTGATGGGTTTAATTGGCGAATTTTTTTTTAATATTCTGGTGAATCTGTTGTGAATTTCTTGGTAAAACTATTTAACTTTTTTTTTGATAATGGCACTTATCCTGACAGTTGGAAAGAATCTATTATTTTACCGTTATTTAAGAAGGGCGATGTTAACAAGGTAAATAATTATAGAGGTATTTCATTAAGTAATATTTGTAGCAAAATTTATAGCTCTGTTATTAATAGTAGATTGCATGAATGGGTAAGTCAAAACAATATAACTGGAGAACATCAGGCGGGATTTAAAAGAGGGTTTTCCACAATTGATCATATATTTACCCTACTTGCTGCTGTTCAGAAACAATTGTGTATAATCAAAAGTTATATGTTGCTTTTGTTGATTTTGAAAAGGCTTTTGATTCAATTTCTCGAAGATTATTATGGCCTGTTTTGTTAAAAAAATGGAATAAAAGGTAAATTGTATCGTTGCATAAAAAGTATGTACTGTGAGGTAAAAGCAAAAATAAGATCGGGTGCAGAATTATCTGAGTATGTCATGTGTACAAGTGGGGTCAAACAAGGTGATGTATGCAGCCCAGTATTATTTTCTCTATTTTATTAATGAGTTAGCCTTGGAAATAATTGAAAATGGTCGACATGGTGTAACTTTTGACATTCTAGAATTATTTTATGCTGCTTTTTGCTGATGATATTATTTTACTAGCAGTATCAGTGGTCGGTCTCCAGAGACAACTAAATATTTTGTACTCCACAGCAAACAAACTAGAATTAAAAGTTAATATGAGTAGTAAGACAAAACATTGTCGTGTTTCGTAAAGGGGGATATCTGGGGCGTGCTGAAAGATGATGGACTTATGGAGGTGAGAGAGAATTGTTGTGGTTAATGCTTATAAATATCTTGGTATTTATTTTACAACCAAACTTAGTTTTGAATTTGCTTGTCAGGATATAATGAACAGAGCGAAAAAGGCAGTCATAGTTATTCTTCATATCTTGTACAAGTTGGACTGTAATTCATTCAGTGTTTTTATCAAATTATTCGATTCACAGGTGCAGCCAATCTTACAGTATGGAGCAGAAATATGGGCTTTTGAGAAAGGTGCCTTAATTGAGAAAGTTCACTTATATGCGTTGAAGCGCTTTTTTGAATGTGGATAGTAGAACTCCTAATGATTTGGTATACGGTGAACTCGGAAGATATCCTGTTTATTTTAAATTCTTATTTGAAGTGTATAAAATATTGGCTCAAATTAACGAGAATGGATGGACGAATGCAGGATACCCTATAAAGGTTACAGGATGTTGTTGAAGTTAGACAATAATGGTAAGAGGACTTGGGCTTCAAATGTTCGACAATGTTTAAAATCATATGGGTTTGGATTTGTTTGGGATAACCAAGGTGTTGAAAATATATCAGAATTTCTACATTGTTTTAAACAGAGGATTATCGATTGCAGGTGGCAGGACTGGCATGACCATATGTATAATAGTGATAGATTTGTTCAGTACAAACTCTTTAAATCGACGC
>JADBJO010004458.1:147666-155166 GCA_016801955.1 Conus betulinus | reverse complement strand
CCCCCCCCCCCCCCCCCCTAATTTTTTTATATTGTAAAAATTTCCATTTAAACCCCTCCCCATATTTCCTTTCTTGATTTATTATTCAGCAATTTGAACAGAATTTGCTGTGAAATCCCCTCCTCCTTTAGTATTCCCACGTTTTTTTTTTTTACTGAGTATTTTAAGGATTTTCATGTAACCCCCCCCCCCCCCCCCCCCCCCCCCCCCCCCCCCCCCCCCCCCCCCCAGTACTTATCATTTTTTTTTTTTTTTTTTGTAATTTTCTTGTTTAAACCCCTTCTTGTACTTATTATTAATTGCATAAATTTGATTCTTTCATTATTTTGAAATCAGTTTCTTTATATTGTATCCATTTCCTGATTTTTTATTTCAAATTTTGAAATAATTTTGTTTTTTAACCCCTCCTTTATTTTTATTGCAACTTTGATTTATACCAACCGTTTGGTTTTTTTTTGTGTTGTTTTTTTTTTTTTTTTTTTTTGGAGTGGCAAAATAATTTTGTTTTCTTCCCCAACCAAGCACTTAAGACTTAGTTAAGACTTTTAGTGTTCACTTTTCATTGTACCCCCCCCCCCCCCCCCCCAAAAGTGTCCCTATGTAACTTTTGTGGGTGTGTTTTTTTTTTTTTTATTCTAGTATTTTGTGTAGTCCCGTCTCCGATTATACGGGTGGGCTGTGCCAGTAGGGTAGTCCAGAGGGCTTTTTTTCTAATTTCTAGTCTTACTTTTTCTTACTGTCTTGGTGATTTCCACTCTGTCTACTTTTGCTGTTTTCTGACTTCATTCTCTCTCTATTTCGTCTTTATCAATAGGCACCTATCTAGTTTGAAAATTTTTCATCATTCTCATTTCTTAGGTAGGGTTTCTGATAGTGATTGTGTATTATCCCCTTTTTAGGTGTTTCTTTTCATTGTTTTAATTAATGTTGTTTTAAGATTTTTTTTTTTTGTGTGTGTGTATGTGAAAGGATTGAGTGAGTGCCTCTTTTTCTTTTTTTCTATTTCTACTCTGTTTTTTGTTAGGGCATTGTTGTTCCATAGGCTGGTGAGCTTCCACCTTCTCTTGCGGGTAGCAAGGGGGCATGGCGATGGGAGACGCTTAGCCTTACGTTTTTTTTTTTTTTTTTTTTTCAACCTTTTTTCTTTCCTATTATTTGAATTCGATTTTTCCTTCCTTCCCCTGGCCACTGATTTGATCCAAAAGGGTGATCATTTTGGAGGCCCTGTCCAAAAAACAATTTTTTTTTTTTTTTGGAAATTCTTCTTGGTTTTGCTGTTTGAAAACATTTTTTTTTTTTTTTAGTGTGTATAGGAGTGATTGGATTTTGGTGTGTGAGTGGAAGGAAATTTTATACTGAAACTTTAAATTCATTTTTCTTTTCTTTTTTCAAATTTAAAGTAAATTTTCATTGTTCTTTTCTTTTCATAAAAAAAATTTTTTTTTTTTTTTTATATCTTAAAAAAAAAATTCATTCAAAAAAATCGCCTTTGAGACCTACCCTACCTGTCTCAGGGTAAGACGTTAGGCCTTGATGGGCCGGACTTGATTCAATATGTCAAACAGTGTGAGGATCGCGCTGAGCGCGCAAGAGAGAGGGAAGAAAAGGAAGAAAGGGAAAAAGAAGAAAGAAGAAAGAGAGAAAGAAAGAAGAGAGAAAGAAAAGAGAGAGAAGAAAGAGAAGAAAAGAGAGAGAAAGAAGAAAAGAGAAGAGAGAGAGAGAAGAGAGAGAGAAAGAGAGGAGAGAGAGAGAGAGAGAGAGGAGCATGAGAAAATAAGAAGGCAAAAGCATGGAGTTTGAGAGTTAGAAAGTAAGAAGCTTCAGCTTGAAATGGAGAAATTAAAAGCTTTTGGTGTGTACAGACAATGGTTCTGCGCAGGGTTCTGGTGATGCGAAAACCTATTTCTGGTCGTTCTCCTTATATCCCCAAGATGCCTGTCTTTGATGAAAACAAAGATGAGATTGATGATTTTTTTTTTTAGATTTGAGAGTCATGCTACTTCTTGCGAGTGGCCCAAAGATAAGTGGGTATTGTATATTGCGTCTCTTTTCAAGGGCAGTGCGTTGACGCTGTATCATTCTTTGGCAGCGAAGGATACTTTAACATGGGATGAACTTAAGGATGAATTACTTAAGCGTTACCGGTGTACCGCCGAAGGATTTCGCGAGAAATTCCGTTCCGTACCGTGCGTCCCGGAGAAAGGCGAGTCATTTCCTGCGTATTTGATTCGGTCTGCGCATTTTCTTGATCGGTGGATTGACTTGTCCAAAACTAAAAAGGATTATGCGGAACTTCGTGATCTGTTTTTGCGTGAGCAGATTTTAAACAGCGTTTCAAAGGACTTGGCTGTTTTTCTAAAAGAAAAGGTCGGTTGCGCGAGCGCTGAAGAAATGTGCGCGCGAGCTTGCGGAACAGTACAGGACTGCGCATCCTGATCGGACGTTTGCCCGCAAGGGAACGGACACGGTTTTTGATGTAAAAATGTCGCTTCCTTCGCACATCACCAAAACAGTGTTGGTTCAGACCGTGGATTTGGCTCTTGGCGTTCAAATCAGAACCGTAATCGTTACCGTGGAGGTCAAAATTCCCGCGGTGGTCAAAATTCTCGTAGCGGACGGGATCATGGCAGCCGGTTTGAACAGTCTGCTACCGGTGGTGGTCAGCAGTCTGGTCATTTGGGTGCAAATACCGGTACACACCTAGAGGTGGTCAAACAGCGTCTAACTCTCGGTATCCGCGTAACCGTGGCCGACAGCGCGGACAGGCTCATAATACCTCCTCAGGTACACCCGCAGGTTGTTACAATTGTGGTTGCTGGTTTCATAAAGCTCGGGATTGTCCATCTGTAGAGTCAGCAGTGAATGTCGCGGGTATGTCAGGCAATGTTTCGATCCATCTACTGTAGCCCATTCGATGGTGTCACATGTTAACACTGACGGCTTACTGGTTGGTTGAGTCAGGAACTGTCAATGGGTTTCACTGTTCTGTGTTGAGGGACACAGGTTGCACTACTGCGGGAGTGCGCCGTTCTTTTGTTCTTCTTCACCAGTTCACTGGTGAAGAACAACATTGTCGTTCTTTTGGAGGTAAGATTGAGGTTTTCCCTCTTGCTGTGGTCTCAGTTAGTACACCTTACTTTGAGGGTGAGGTGCTTGCCTGTGTTATTGAGAACCCAGTAACGGATCTCATTCTTGGTAATCTTCCAGGTGTTACTTCAGCATGTTCAGGTGCTGGGTGGATCTTTTGTCCCATGTAATGTGACTACTCGTTTACAGGCAGACAAGGAGAAACAGTTGCCTGTACCGTTGTCAGTGCCTGATTTGTCTGTGCTGGATGTACAACTAAGGAATTTGCTGCTATGCAGAAGCGTGATGCCTCTTTGAGCCATTTGTTCTCTTCAGTTGTAACTGAGGTACCTTCCCCTTTGACTAAGCCTTTTTTTTTTTTTTTTTGATGTTCTATGTCGCTTGGTCAAGGACAAAGGTGAAGTTAAGCGTCAGGTGGTAGTTCCTCAGGAGTTACGTAACGTTGTGCTTCATACTGCGCATGACAGCATTTTTTTTGTCATTGTGGGATCAGACGTACTCTACAGCGAGTTTGCTTCGTTCTTTTTTTGCCAGGAGTGTCTCAGTCAGTCAAGGAGTATTGTCGTTCATGTGATACTTGTCAGAAGACTGTGTCTCGTAACCGCGTCCCCCTGTGCGCCGTTGCACAAGATGCCGTTGGTTTCAGTACCTTTTGAGAAGGTAGCGATGGATTTGGTTGGTCCTTTGGAGGTGTCTTCTTCTGGGCTTTCGGTACGTTCTGACGTTGGTGGATACAGCTACTCGGTTTCCGGGCTGTCCCACTCAAACGTATCGATACAGTCACTGTGGCGGAGGCTCTTCTTTCTATTTTTTCAAGGTATGGTTTGCCTTCCGAAATTCTTACTGATTGTGGTACTCAGTTTGTTTCGGACCTGATGAAGGAAGTGTACCGTCTGTTGTCTATTTCTTCTTACCACTACTCCATACCATACCACCCCAGTCTAACGGGATGGTGGAAAGGTTTAATGGCACCTTGAAGTCCATGCTGAAGAAGGTTTGTCGTGACTGTCCCCCAAGCAGTGGGATCGGTACATTCCGGCTGTTCTGTTTGCATATCGGGAGTTGCCGAATATGACTTTAGGGTTTTCTCCTTTTGAGTTACTTTTCGGTCATTCACCCCGTGGTCCTATCGCTTTGTTAGCTGATAAGTGGACTGGCACACAGATGATGACTGACGATGACAAAAACGTTTACCAATATGTACATGACTTGCACAATCGGATACTGGACAGTTGTGTGCTCAGGCACAACAGACCGCTGACAGTCAGACCGACAAGTATAAGGTGTACGCAGACAGAAAGAGCTCTCCTCGTTCATTGAAAGTGGGTGATCAGGTTCTTGTTTTGCTCTCTGATGAACAGAATAAGTTGAAGGTTTCCTGGAAAGGTCCTTTTCTTGTGAAGGAAAAGTGTTCACCTGTCAACTATCGTATTGACATGCATGGAAAGTCCAAGGTTTTCCACATCAATATGTTGAAAGAGTATGTGGTTCGGACGAATGTTGCTGTCAATTTCGATGTTGCTCTTTGTGTTCCTCAGGGATTAGACTCTGCGTCTGCATTGTCTAATGAGTTACCTGTGGATTGTGTTGTTTCCACTGGTGTTTCGGATGCAGAGTGTTCACATTCCCCTGTTTCTCCCCCCGTCGGGTGTACCCCCCCTCTGTCGGGTTGTACAGGATGTACATTGTTCCTCTGTAGGAGTTGTACAGGATGTACATTGTTCCTCTGTAGGAGGAGTTGTACAGGATGTGAGTGACGATGACGTTTGAGTACCTACCTTGTCTGTGTCTGTTCAAGAGACATTTCGTGATGTAAAGGTTGCTCCTGAGTTGTCAGACACTCAAAAGTCTCAGTTGATGAGTGTTTTGGAGGATTTTTTGATGTCTTGACAGATACACCAGGGAAGGCTGTACAGGTAGATCCACACACTGTATTAATCTGACTACTGATGTTCCTGTTAGGGTCAAGTCTTACCCTTTGCCTTTTGCAAAGAGGGAGATCATTCAGAGAGGTTCAGGTTATGTTGGATCTTGGAGTGATTGAACCGTCTGTATCACCGTACAGTTCTCCAGTCGTTCTGGTGGGTAAGCCTGATGGCTCAATTCGATTCTGTATCGATTCGGGCTCTCAATAAGGTCACTGTGTTCGACTCTGAACCGATTCCAGATGTTGAGGATATTTTCTGTCGTTTGTCTGAAGGTCGGTATTTTGTCAAAGTAGACCTTGCGAAGGGATACTGGCAGATACCTATGTTGCCTCAGGATAAGGAAAAAAAGACTGCGTTTCAAACTCCTTTTGGGTTGTTTCAGTGGACAGAATGCCTTTCGGGTTGCAGAACGCACCAGCTACATTCGCAAGAATGATGCGGAAGCTGCAGTTGTATCAGTTTTCAGCTGTAAGTTTTTTTTTTGATGACATTCTTCTTGCAGCTCGTCTTTGGCAGCAGTTGTTGGACTACTTACGCATGCTTTTGACCCGTCTCAGGTTGTTTGGGTTGACAGCTCGTCCGTCAAAAGTGCTGGCTGGTTTTCAGGAGTTGGAGTTTTTGGGACATATGATTTCCGTTGGTCATGTTCGTCCGGAAGTCAAGAAAGTGCAAAAGATTTTGTCTGTGGGTAAGCCAACTACGAAGAAGCAGGTTCGCTCTTTGTTGGGTCTTTTGTCCTACTATCGCAGATATGTTCCTCATTTTGCTAGTCTTACTGCACCTTTGACTGAACTGACTAAGGGAGATAAGAAGCGTCAGATTGAGTGGTCTGATGAGTGTCAGAAAAGTTTTGGAGAAGGTTCAAGCTGTACTCAATTCATTTCCTGTGTTACTTCTTCCTAACTTGGATGAAGATTTTGTCTTTACGTACAGATGCTAGCAGTAAGGGCATGGGTGCATGTTTGCTACAGGAAAAGTCAGGACTTTTACATCCAGTGCAATACGCTAGCAAAAAGTTTTCTGTGGTGCAAGAGAGATACTCGACTATTGAAAGGGAGTGTCTTGCTTTGGTCTGGGGACTGGACAAGTTTGCTAGGTTTTTCATCAGGGACCTTTTTTGTTTTGCAAACTGACCACAGACCGTTGACATTTTTGAAAGCGTCAAAATCAAAAAAAAAATCGCCTGTTAAGATGGGCATTAAGCATTCAAGAGTACTGTTTCACTGTTGAGCCTATCTCTGGGACATCTAATATTTTCGCAGATTTGTTGTCCAGGGAGTAGTGCTATACATGTGTTTTATGGTCTGCTGATGCTGTATTTTGTATTTGTGATTGATCATTGCTTATTCATTCCTGTCTTGTAAGCTACAGTTAGCTACAAGTTTGAGTGAGTATGGTCTACACAAGATACAAGTCTAAGAATTGTGTATATACATTATTGCTGTATCATTTTGTGGTCAAAAAATGTCTGTCTTTCTCTTACTTGCGTTCATGGGTGAAAATGATTTGGTGTAGTGTCATTGTAAATGACCATTGCAGATTGGCTGCTGTGCATGTTCATGGTCATGTAGATAATTTTTTGAACCATGATTGGTGATTTTAACGTGTGTCTCATGCTATTGATACACGATGGATTTCTTCAGGTTGTCTTTTGAAAGATCACTGCATATTTTGATATCTTTGTGTGGGTGCTTACTGTTTCATCTATGCATATAGTGCAGTTCTTAATGGTTTCATCTTGCATATTCTGTTGGGTTTGACAGGAAGTGTATGGATCATGCAAGTGTTGTGCTTAAGATGTGGATTATGTGTTTTTGGAGATATTGAGGTGATCCATGGATAAAAAAGTGTTGATTCCTTTGATGAATATACTTTGTGCATTTGATATGTATATATAGTACTTCTGGTTTTGGGGGTTCCTCTGTGGGGTATCCTTTTGCAAGATTTCTCCGGTGGAAAAATCTTACCCCGGGAAGGGGGGTGTCATGTAATGCGGAGCGATATTTCATATGCTACGCGATTACATGAGACAGTACAGATTAAGAAAAAGATTATTGATTCGTGCGTTACACTATAGGTTAGTCGTGTGACACAAGGGAGTACTGACTGAACGTGTGCCCAGGGTTTGAGTGAAATTTTTAACACTGTTCACGCGATTGAAATATAAACAGGCGTTGGCCTGTATCGGTGCGCACTCTGAGAATGGAACAGATGATTTAGATGAGAAGAAGAGGCGGACTGTGCCCAATGATAAAGGCAGAGGCCTAACACATACAGAAGTATGTGAATGTAGTTGAATGACCGGTACTCAAGCCGTAAGTATCTAATTTTATATTGTGAGAATCTAGATGATTCTCCATTTTGTTTTCAACGGTTTATTGTCGGAACCGAAACTATGTTTGAAAAATGAAGAGTTCAAAAAATGTTAAAGTGTAACATGACTGCTAACTGGCTGGCAGTGTTTTGAACTCGTGTGTATCCGGTT
>JADBJO010004458.1:127666-137666 GCA_016801955.1 Conus betulinus | reverse complement strand
CCGTGCACACGTGCTTTTTTCAACTTGGTCATGTTCTACTTATATGGACCACCTACATTTTACACATATGGACCTCCTGTCCATATTGGTGGACACCCCCGTTTTAAGCTCTCTTTTTCACAGTTCAAACGTCTAGAGACTTTCTATGATCTGGCTGTGGAGAAGTAGCTGAGGCGGATGCATCCTGGGAGGTCTCTTTCATCTTACCAAGTGAGCCGCCTTTTCGGTGGAACCTAGTCGAAGGCAGCTACATGTCAAATGCTGCAGATGGATTTGCTTCCTGCAGAATCTGGCCATGTCACAGAGATATGTTTGAAGATCGAGAATTTGTTCCATCGTCCCCCCATCCCCCCCCCCATCCCCCCCATCCCCCCGCCATGACAACAGATCCCCCCTTCCAGTCAAAGCTGAGTTTCACCAGTCTCATCGACCCAAAGCTCCATCAGTACCTTCTGTCAACAGTCCAGCAGTTTCGCAGATTCCACCCAACCCTCCAGACCACTGTCCGGCTCTTTCAACCCAGTTTCCATCCGACACGCCCATCCGCTGTCCAGCTTCTTCCTTCCAGAACCCCACCAAAGCCTCCTGTCACCCGTTCCGTCCGTTTCACCTCGGACTCCATCCAGTCCTCCATTTAGCCCCGTGATTAACTCCCAGTCTATAGCCTTTGCTGACGGAAAAAGCATCAGCTGTTAGGACTTCTTCAGATGGACGATGTGTCTTTAAAGCTGTAGCCACAATCATGGATAAATCTCTACAGAGCGCTGCGAGACTGACGACGGCAAATCCATTGTCGAATGTCCTTAAAACAGCTCTGACCGATCAACAAATGAAAAACCAAATGATTGCGCACATTCTAATTTGGAGAAGTTTCTTCCCAGTATGATAGGATATGCTTTAAAATGTTGACATTGCCAGGGCATACAGGACTTTGAGAAAGTGACAATGCGTATGGCAATACCAACATCTCAAGTTGGAGAACTTGAAATCCAGAGAAGAGCCGAAGTCATTAAAAAAAAAAAAAATAGTCGTCTTATGCGAAAACAACGTTATACTATTTTATGGTGAGGATTCAGTGAACTTCGTGCACTTGACGTACACTGCTGGTGAACACTGCATTCGGAGACAACACGGGGACACTATGACTGCAAGATCAAAAGAGTGCCAGCACCGGCAGCCAACGTGTGGACTGTGTACTTTCTCCATCAGTTCAACGCAAAATTCCTGTTCTTCCCAGCGGACCAAGAAAAATATTTCATAAAAAGGGAGAGCTCTGAAATCCTCACCTCTTTTTTGGAAGAAAAAAGCAGAAAAGGAATGGAAAACAGAAGAAAAGGGGGAAAACAAGGTTTTGAGAAAGAACAACATGAAGAACAGAACAGGTCAAAAGAAAGCTACCAGACCTGCAGCCTGTGCCACGCAAAGAAAACAAGGTGCTGCAAAACGACTGGTATTGCTTTATGTGTGCTGAGAGCAGGATTGAAGAGAGGATTCAGTGCAGAGAACGTCATGCGGGGGCACATGAAGACTGAGCAGGGGCAACTGATACAGATTTTATCTTTCTTTTTTTTTTTTTTTTTTTTGTTTGACTGTAAGAGTGTATCGTAGGGTAACGATCGTGCAACACACAGTCCTGTTAAACGCGGAAGTATCAAAAAAAAAAAAAAAAAAAGATTATATGAGCCACGTGGGTACAGGCGCCGTTCAACTTGCTACGCTGCACCGACAATTAATGTCCGTTACACATCCATGGCTGTTTCTTAATGATGATCCAACACACAACAACGAAAAAAAAAGAATCACAATGCCACTTTTCTAATTTTCAGTCACGTGGCCGAAAATTAGGAGAGTGGCATTGTGATTTTCTATAATGGTTTCTTCCCTTTGGAGGACTATTGCTTTTGTTTCTGATAGAAAAAAAAAAAAAAAAAAAAAAAAAAAAAATCGTTTCCCCGGTTAAGGCAAAAGTGTGCTCGGTCATTTTCCGTCCTAGATTATAACCATTACGCTGCTGGTGCACTCCTCCTCCTCACTCGGTTTTGACCCAAGAAGCTGGATGAACAAGATTTTATTATTAAGACTCTTGGGAGTCAAAATAAATCACAAATGCGCATCAACGATGTAATGCAAATAATGTCCAAAATCAACACGTTTGAAATGTGTTAAAATGATGGGGGAGGAAAAAAAGACCAACGACCAGCGAATACAGAATATAAAAAACCACAGTCATACCCCTCCCCCATCTTACTGACGGTAGCGGCGGCTTGCCCATGCAGTACTATAGGAACGGATTTTTTTTATGTGCGTGGAGAGTCAACCTTAGGCGGAATGACAATGTGGAAATAGTGTGCGCGCTGATAAACTGTCTTCTTCTTTCTCTGTCAGTAATGTTGAGATCCGTAGTAAAAAAAGATGTCCATCACACAAAAAACCCCCCCCCCCCCCCCCCCCCCTCTTTTTTTTAACGCACCCCCCTTCGTTTTAGATTAAAAGGGTACATTAGTTTTGATTTAGTGTTTGGCTTTCGCGGGATATCTGGCAGAAATAGTTTTCTTTCTGTTCATTGCGGTGCCCTTGAGCTCCTCTTTTACTTTATCATAAAAAAAAAAAACAAACCGAGGTAACTGTTTAAAGAAAGTACCATTGCTCAAATGGTCTAACCAAGTTTAGGCTGTTTAGGAATGTAAAAAACATTAAGAACTCAATCATAGTTACGTTTCACCATACGGACCACAATATATATATATATATATATATATATATATATATATATATATATATATATTCAATTATAAACAAAGCTTGCTTTTATGCCTTAGATTGAAGAAATAGGGGGAAGGCTCATTTTGAGACGCATTTATCATTCCCCATTCACCCGCTCAAGCACATACTGCTAGTTAGGCAGAATTATCTACCACTGCAGATATGAATGCTTATATCCCCCTATTTCTTTAATTCAGACATAAGAACAAGCTTTGTTTATAATTGAATATTTCTTGCAGTCATTGTAACACCAGGCTGCTCTGTCTGTAAGTTGCTGGAATGGTGCTCGGTTACTTATCCTTGGAGTTTATTAGTATTGTAATTCAGTCCCTTGCAGATTCATTCCAAGAACCGGCCCTCAGTACTTGCGTCTAAGAGGTTATCTTTTTTTTTGATTTTCTACTTTTCATAAGAACATGTAGCTTGTTTTGGTCTTTCATGATTTTCTTTTGCTTTTTATGTGGCACCTTTGGTTGTTTTTTTTTGAAAACTCAACAAAAATACTACGGTATTGCACACCAGCCTTTTTTCTGGATTAGCATTCTAGTTAGAATCGAAAAGGAAGAGAATTGAAGTTATAACTTTCCCCGGTCACTGTGAAAAAAGTCGGTGTTTTGGAATATCGCTATCTGATCAATTTACACCGCTATCTGATCAAGTTAAGTGTTTTAAAATACGGCTATCTGTTAAGTTATACCGCTATCTGATCAAGTTATGTGTTATTGAATTTCCTCGAGATTGTTTCCTCTCTTTAAAGACTGTAAACTTGCTGAAGTCTCATTTTGAGAAGCATTTATTAATCCCCATTCAGCCACTCAAGCACATACTGTAGTTACGCAGTATTATCTACTACTGCAGATATGAATGCTTATATCCCCCTATTTCTTTAATCTAAGACATAACAACAAGCTTTGTTTATAATTGAATATTTACTGCAGTCATTGCAACACCAAGCTGCTCTTAAGTTGCTGGAATAGTGCTCAGTTACTTATCCTTGGCATTTATTAGTTTAGTTTTGCTTGTATATTTATATATATATATATATATATAAACGTGTTGAGCAACTTAGTTGTGGGAGAAAACAAGCCCATTCTAAGAATTCCTCTGTCATATATTAATGACCTGGCGAAGATTTGACAGGAAAAAAGGGGGAGGGGTAAGGAAGGGGTATAAAAAAAAAGAATGAAAAGTCAGGGAACGTAATAATCATGTAATATCCTGCACTAGCAGCTGAAGGAGACCATTGTACATCTTGAAGACAGAAATATTCATATTACCTACTCTGCAGCCTTTTCATGCGCTGGATTGGATTTGCCGAGGAGGCAGGGCTAAGTGTGTCTGTGGTCCCTTGGCATATTAACCAGAGATCTAGCACAGTCTACCATGAAACGAGGGTTCGAAAACGGAATCCAACAGCACCCCAAATCTGCCAGTGGAAGGTAAAAGGAAGAGAAATTCGTTACTGAAAAACTAAAAGCATATACATATAAGGGTATTTTTGATCTATGCTTAAGGAACTATTTTGGGATGCAAGGGAAATAAAAAAGGCCAACAGTCAGAGTGGTCAGCTCAGCAGTTTCATAAGCCAGGCATTTCCAGCAACTGAGAATAGTGGAGGGCAGTCTTCACCTGGATGTCCTAAGAGATGCAATCTGCCACTGATTGACCAATCAATAATGTGTTGAACAACTTAGTAGTGAGAGAAAACAAGTGTAGGATAGCATTTTTTCTCCATCATTATACTGAGGACCTGGCAAAGATTGGAAGAGAAAGAAAAGGGGACCAGTGGAGATGGCGGAAGATAAAGAAAATGAGAATATGAAGTCAGGGAAAGATATCACAAATACAAAATCCTTCACCAGCAGCTTATAGAGACCATTGTAACCATCTCGAGGACAGAAATATTGATGTTGCCTGCTCCGAGTCCTTTTTCGTTCGCTGGATCGGAATCGTCAGGGAGGCACATCTGAGTGTGTCTGTGGTCTCTTGGCATTATAAAAAATATACCACAGTGTACACATTCCATGGTATTCTCCCACCAATATCTATGCATGGCTCTGTTCAGCACAAAAGGTGAGCAGAGGAAGTGAATGGAGTTTTCCTCACCATGGCCATGCAAATCTAAGGCTCAGGGCCAATCTTGGTGGTTGCATCCAACGTGAATGTTGAAATCGCCAGTAAGAAGCAATTGTCTGTCTGTGATGTTGAACGCATGACGTTGCTGAGATCCTGGCAACTGGCTTCTTTGGCTTCATCAGGGCAGACCATGTTGGGGGCAAATGCACTGACGAGTGTCAGAAAGGAGCCTCAGGTGTATGGTAGTCATGGTCACAGGCTGGTCATTAATTACAACAGGAAGAGATCCCAGCCAATTGACCAGTGATGACGGACGGAATGGCAAGTCCAACACCAGCCTCTTGTGACTCATCATGGTCTTTCCGCTCCAGAAGAAATTGTTATACCTTCAACGATTCCAGTATGTTCATCAGTCTCTGCAAGGCGTGTTTTGCTCAAACTTGTGATTTCAGTATTGCCAACTGACAAGACATGACCAACAATGGCTGTCATACATTCTCGTCTGTTGCCCTCGTCCACATGTCCATCGGAGGCTTTACGTTCCAATTCCTAGACAAAGAGCATTCCTTCTCCTGTCTTTATTGCTACATGTGTTCTTGTTAGTTCATGCGTTGCGACCGCTTAATTGGATGTTCAGCCAGCTCCAGTTTGTTAGCTGTGGAGCACGCAATGCTTAGGTCGTCCATTCCTGGAGGAGTTTAGAGATGAAACCTGATTCTTTATGAGTGAATAGATAACAGAACTGGCGACTCTCTCTCTCTCTCTCTCTCTCTCTCTCTCTCTCTCTCTCTCTCTCTCTCTCTCTCTCTCTCTCTCCGCCTATGGGTGTTTGCCATTCAAATCCGCCTATTATCAAAACATTTCCATCAGGAACATCGAGCATCCAAAAACCATGGAAGGGGGAGGGGGTTCTAGCCAGGAGGGGGGGGGGGGGGATGACAAACGAACGGGCGGGTTTATCAGTGAGCTATTTTTCAACATCAAAAGGGCGTGATGCCCCAGAAGCATATATTCGAAGACGGTTTTTTTTCTCATTATTTGCCGACCCAGTCAATCGCTATGCACTCAAATAGAAGAAAAAAGTGACAGATTGGGCGTTCATCTTTCAGCGATGTTTTGCCTATGGGTTTAATCCTGAGGACGCTTGTGTCGTTTCATATTCAGATATATTCAAAGTTTGCATAATATTTGGAAAAAAAAAAAAAAAACACCAGCCCCACACATATAATGCTCCAATCCATCCTGCAAATACATGGACATGTGTATTGGTCATTGCCATCGTCAATATTGATATGTCTGTTGCTGTGGCAGCAGTCGTCACAGATATAAAACAGACTGCTGCAACAGCGAGTGTCCATCAAATACTGCAGCCTGGTGGAGGAGCATGGGAAATCTAAGGAACGACAACTCCAGGTCCGCCATTTACGTCACCTTCTGAATGCCATTATTGGTCACAGCGTGCAGAGAGTTGTTTCTCTTGCCATCACCTGGAAAGGGATAGGGCAAGCGAGAGGGAAAGCGTAAGGAAAGGGGAGGTCGACCGATGTGGGGAGAGTATTGATGAGGGACATCATCATGAATGGCTGAAGGCGATATGGAAGATGGGACAGGAGACTGGAGGTGATGGTGGGGATACTATAGAGCGTGTCAGGAGCAGCTGGAGGTGAGTGGCTGGGTATGTAAGCGTGTGCGTGTTGGTGTGTTGGTTATGGGCGACTCTGTGTGTCTTGCATGCTTAGTAAAAAAAAGAGAGAGGAGAGAGAGAGAGAGTTACAGTGTGTGTGTGTGTGTGTGTGTGTGTGTGAGAGAGAGAGAGAGAGAGAGAGAGAGAGAGAGAGAGAGAGAGAGAGAGAGAGAGAGAGAGAGAGAGAGAGAGAGAGAGAGAGAGAGAAGAGAGAGTGAGAGAGAGAGAGAGAGAGAGAGAGAGAGAGAGAGAGAGAGAGAGAGAGAGAGAGAGAGAGAGGGTACGAAGGGGGAGAGAGAGGCTGGGGAGGCGCATCCCGAATGTGCAGGCGAATATGGGAACCTGACATAAAGTCTGGTCAGCCTCACAAACCCCAAGTAAGTACAGTGGTGTGGCCATTATCCTTGAACATTGCTTAGATCTTCCTCTTTATCATGTCTTCCGATGCGATAGAGAGGGAGAGGAAGTGGGATGGGAAACTGAAGGGGAAGAGGGATGGTAAATTGAAGAGGAAGGGAAGGAAAATAAAGAGAAAGGCGAAACAGAGGGTGTGTAACTGATTGCGTTGTTTTCGGATCTTGGTCCATAAGAAACATAGCCTAATGTGGCTGCTGACCTTTAATTGTGACTGTTGATACTGTTGCTGTGATTTGGTGTCGGCATCAAGAGTTGATACACACATTTTGTTGGGCCCATACACATCATACCTTGCAGGAAAGCAGCATTTAAAAGTAAAAAAAAGCGTTATAAGATATCATGCCCTTCAAATGTTAACCACTGGAATATACAAATAACAAAAAGGAAAGAAAATTGGAGAAGCGTAGGGATGAAAATCGATTGATTATAGATCCAAAGGATGGAAGGAAGAAAGGGGGAAGGGGGAAGGAAAGGGGGGGAAATTAAAGGAAGAAAGAAAGAAAGTAAGAAAGAAAGAACAAATGAAAGAAAAGACGAAGGTGCACAGAATGCACAGATCTAAAGAAAGAACTTGAATGAGAGGGAGGAAAAAGAAAGAAAGAAAGCGGACAGAAAATTAAAGGAGAGAAAAGAAAAGAGAAAGAAAATAGAAGGAGCAGAAGAAAGAAAGGAGAAAATAGAAAATATAGAAAGGAAACAGACGAAAGAAATGAAGGAATGAGGTAGAGCAGAAAGTAAAGTGATGAAACATGATAAAAAAGAAAGAAAGAAACGGGGGGGTGGGGTGGGTGGAGGGGGGGGGGGGGGGGGGGGCAGAGAAGAAACCACAAAATAAGTAAAGGAAAAAACATGAAGAAAAAGTGAAAGAAGGCGGAGACCAGGATATTTAGGAGGAGAACGTGACAGGGAAAGAAGGGAAAGAACCTCTGTCTGTCTGTCTGTCTGTCTGTCTGTCTCTCTCTCTCTCTCTCTCTCTCTCTCTCTCTCTCTCTCTCTCTCTCTCTCTCTCTCTCTCTGTGCGCATGCGATTTCTGTCTCTCTCTCAGACACTTTCTTTGTCTCTCTGACTCAATTCTGTATCTCTGACTCTCTCTGATTCTTTCTGTCTGTCCAACTGACACGAGGTACGCACTGGTCCATATGTATCTGTCGGTTATCCATACATGGGGGTGGGTCAAGACGGACAATTCCCTGGCTGGCTAAGGTAACCCTGTAGTGCTCAGCTCTCTCTCTCCCCTGGGGTTGAGAACGATCAGAGGAGATACGGCTGGTGGCTTCTGTCTCTTGTGTACCCATCCAAAGCCTGTAAGGGGTCACGATATCTTGGGCCTTGACCTCTTAGATTCTGTAGAGGATGAGTAAGGGGAGACGAAATGTTGAAAAAGAATACACCATGGCTTCTTCACTACCCCCCTCCGACCCTCCGTCCCTAAAAATACAATACAATCATAGACCGTCCAGGACTCCAATCTTGACAGCTATTTGATATAGAAACAAGGAAAAAGACAGGTTGAAGTGCTTTGTGGTTGGTGATGAAGAAACTGAGGAGTAAAAAACAAAATTTTAAAGTGCCCTAAGCCCTTTTGCAAACCACAAAGGGTTCCAAGGTATTGCAGGCGACCCTAAATCCATCACAAGGCTTCACAATGGCTCTCACCCCATCGAATGCTACTTTGAAATCCAATCAGAATAGTTCTGAGGTGTCTCTACAGAAGCAGCCGAACTCATCCAAGGTGTCTTCAGGTGTCTTGAACTCGAGTGCGTTTGGAGGCAGAGATCAAAAGCGACACAGTGCCATAGCGAGTGATCGATGTCCACTAAGTGACCATTCACAAGGGTCAGATCGAATCGTAGCAAACCCATTTTCTTTTTTGATATTTTGTACGCCAGAGACAGTTTTGCAGCCAGAGACATCAGAGTTGGCGACCATGGTGTCAGAGCAGACTTCTATGCTTCATATTCAATGATATTACTACTGTGTGAGATCTTCGGCCACGTTTGCGACAGACGCTCGTGGGAGGAGACTTAATGGTCCGTGCTGCGAAGTCGCCCATGAGGGGCCCTGCCAGGGAATGATCAATTGCCCCAACTGCTGTTACAGCCATCCCTCTCTCTGCTTCACAGGACTGCCCCAAGTCGCTACTAGAAAAAAAAAAAATCTCTCTCTCTCTCTCTCTCTCTCTCTCTCTCTCTCTCTCTCTCTCTCTCTCTCTCTCTCTCTCTCTCGCTCTCTTTGTTTACGGGAAAGACAAAAGATTCTACCGGCACCTAAGCAGAATTAAAATGGGCAGACGTTTGTTTGGGACATAACCAGTCCCACTGACACAATTGATGACCTGTATTGTCATTAAATGTCACTTCTTCTGATAACACTCTTTTTTTTTCCTAAAGACGAACCATCACCGACATACTGGCGACACGAAATAAACTATTATGTTGACAAATCCGCTATTGTTGTTGTTGATAAGGCTTTTGATGTCAGAGCGACTTTTTTTTCCATTGTTATTTTCACAGTAGCGTTGGTCAGAATTAATTGTATGATGACCATCTTTTTTGTTACATGCACACGACATTGGAATCTAAACAACATTCCACGAGAATGTCTTCTTGTTTTTTGTTGTTGTTTTTTTGTGTTCCACCACCATACAGCACACTGTGCAAAGACTTGATAATTTTCAGCGCGAACAAAACAACAACTAACGCAGTATAGGAAAGTGCTCAGTTAAAAGTATGACCACGTTGAGGACATATTTTGACTTCCAGTGTGATCTCTCTCTGTCTCTCTCTCTCTCTCTCTCTCTCTCTCTCTCTCTCTCTCTCTCTCTCTCTCTCTCTATATATATATATATATATATATATATATATATATATATATATACTATATATATATCTCTCTCTCTCTCTCTCACTCTCTCTCTCTCTCTCTCTCTCTCTCTC
This sequence comes from Conus betulinus, assembly GCA_016801955.1. Taxonomy (NCBI): domain Eukaryota; kingdom Metazoa; phylum Mollusca; class Gastropoda; order Neogastropoda; family Conidae; genus Conus; species Conus betulinus. The sequence goes on along the minus strand of JADBJO010004458.1, from coordinate 127,789 downwards.
TCTCTCTGCACTTGAGGGAGCATGCACTTGAGGGAGTGCGGTGTGTGTGTGTGTGTGTGTGTGTGTGTGTGTGTGTGTGTGTGTGTGTGTGTGTGTGATGATGAGAGAGAGAGAGAGAGAGAG
>JADBJO010004458.1:107666-122666 GCA_016801955.1 Conus betulinus | reverse complement strand
TCATGCACGTACGCATGCACGCACGCACGCACACACGCACGCACGCGCGAACGCACTCCCCCACCCCCACCCCCACACACGCACACACATACACACGCAGAATTAGACACGACTGTAAGACTATAACGAATGCTGTGCTTTCGAACAGACATTGTTTTTCTTCTAGGTGGTCCAGGACAAAGACTTATTGTCACTGTGCAGGTTATGTACAGACAACAGGCTGGAACGGTCGTTCAACGTTTTCACCATGGGCGTGGGGCTGTGTCACTCTAACACCACCACCTGCCAGCAGCATCTTCATCAGTTTGTTCAATTTCAACGTCGGGCCTCGCGATTTTTACGCTTTCTCTGGCCAGTGTGGATCTCTCTGTTGTGAACCCTCTTCTCGCAAAAAAGAAGAACGCATAGCATTTCTTTTTCCTGATGGTGCTAACGCTGAAAGCAAGGACCAGGATTACCTTTTATCTTTTTACCTCTCCAAAAGTGTGATTCTAACAGTCAGCACTCTGGATTCAGAGCTCGGTTTTCATTTCATTCCAACAAGCTGAAGCCAAGACAGGTACCCGGGTCAGGGTCAAAGTGGAACTGTTCATCATCTGTGTGGCCTACCTTGGCCAGACACTTTCCTTGTGACCTGATTCCTCAGTGCTATGAGTCTGAAGACGAGGCTCTGTGTCCCTACACAACTGACAAATGTGGCCTACATAAGGTACATTTAACCTTCAGCTCTTTTGTGTGTCATATTGTTATGAACAGATGAACTAGAGGATTAAAGACATATTTTGTTTGCGTGTTTCAGTAAACAATATCCGCTCAAAAAAACTATCCCGTCTCATTTCGAAAACCAGTATCTGATAGAAATTTTGAGATGTAAAAAAGCGACTATTACACGACGGCTTGCTTGGTTCTTGTACAATATTTTGTAGTAAGAAAAAGCAAAGCTAATGCTAAAGACTTTATAGAGATGCATTACATGAAAAATCTCATGGACGTATCAGACAAATATGTTTTTGTCACATTTCGTCTGGTGTCTGTAAGATTGTTGTTTAGATTATTGCTCCCAATATGACTTCTTCCTTTTTTCAAAATGATTTGTAACGTCACTCACCCTGTTGCAGAGGCCATCGCACCATAAGTCATTAAATGTTTGAGTTCGATTTCGAGTTCGAGTTCGAGTTCTCTCTCTCTCTCTCTCTCTCTCTCTCTCTCTCTCTCTCTCTCTCTCTCTCTCTCTCTGTAACTAAAGTATTTTGATAACTACATTTCGACTTGAAATCTAAATGGGAACATTCCTGCACATTTGGAACAAGTTAGTTGGTGTCTGTCATGAGCATCGATCTTGGTGCTGAAGAGTGAACGAGTATGGAACAGAAATGGAATGCGATAAGAAAGTTCCTGTATCTTAGCGTCATGGCTGTTTCTCATTTATGTTTATCTAATTTATTTGATTTTTTAAAAACTGTTTTCTTAAAGATACGTCTATTCTGGTTCTGTAATCAAATATTTGATGCGAATTCTCAAGCTGCTATTAACGTCAGTTCTACTCCTAATATGTAAAAGTATGGCTATACAAGCAGGGAGATCATCCAACGCAAGCAATTTGAAATGTTGGGTGCTTTGCGAAAAAACAAAACAAAACAAAAAAAAAAAACAAAACAAAAAAACAAAAAAATGTATGTACTTTTGTATTTACATTAACCGCCCGTCTTATTCATGCACTTAGTTCGTTTTGTCAGCTTCTGGCAGGTGAAGAGATATTTTCTTTGTATATTTGTGAAGAGGTTTGCAAATCCGAACAGCCACGTCATCAGCATACTGTCCTACATGTTTTTGGTTTTTTGATAAGCGTTTTGTTAAATCATGATATGAAATACTAATGTGCGTAAGGATCATTATAGGTCTGTGGGAGATCCTTACAGCCGCCCTGAAGGGTAAACATCCCCTAAAGCATGCATGTTGATATGTTTGATGAAAAGTTATCATAATTCTATGCTACATTCGAAGTTTTATTGAGGTTTGAGTTATATTAAAACTTAGCATTTCAGACAATGTAACAATCTTCCTTACATTAAATGACGTAGCAATTTTCTTCGTTTATGAATGAATTAATTCAACTGCTTTTTCTCCAACCAATTCTATACTGTATATACACAGTTGTCTTGAATGTTTGCAGAAAGGTCTGAGGATCTGTCTCTCTCTCTCTCTCTCTCTCTCTCTCTCTCTCTCTCTCTCTCTCTCTCTCTCTCTCTGCCTGTCTGTCTGTCTGTCTGTCTGTCTGTCTGTCTGTCTGTCTCTCTCTCTCTCTCTCTCTCTCTCTCGCTCGCTCTCTTTGTGTCTGGGAGAAAGGAAAAGAGGTAAGGACTTTCACATTTGTTATGTACGGAATGAACATCAATACAAATTGTCCTTTTTCTTTAATAAACAGCTAGAAGCTGGAGGAAGGTGTTACCTGTTTGGTGGACTGCAGAAATACAGTCTTTGGAAACATTCTGCCATGGCTTGTCGTAGACGTGGTTCTGTTCTCGTCAGTTTGGAGACGTATCAGGAATGGGTCGTCGTAAAAGATCTTCTCCAAAATGCTTTTTCTGGTGCACTTAGTCGGGTACTTTCCTACAAAACGCGCATGTGGATCGGTGCAAAGGCTACTCAAATGGCGACTGCCACAGTTTCTCATAATTCGATGTTGGTTTTTCTTTCCATTTTTTGTCTACGTATCTGTTCGTTTGTTTGTTTCTTTGTTTGCGTTTTCATCATCCTCATTCCGTTCACTGCATTTTACCAAATGGAAGGTCGTGAAAATTTGTGTCTTGATCGATTGATTGGCTGACTGAATAATGATAACCATAATGATGGCAATAATAATAATGATGACTGCTACTACTACTACTACTACTACTACTACTAATGATAATAATAATACTACTACTACTACTACTACTACTACTACTACTACTGCTACTACGACTACGACTTCGACTACTACAATGAAAACAATTATAATGAGGGCAATTTCGATAGCGCCCAACCTAACAACGTAGGCCACAGGGCGCTTTACACGATATAACAAATGTACATCTATAACACACACACACACACACACACACACACACACACACACGCGCGCGCGCGCGCTCGCGCGCACGCACGCACGCACGTACGCACGCACACGCGCGCGTGCGTGCGCGCGCACGCGCGCGCACACACACACACATTGGGATACAAGGTTGTATACATAAACACTTACAATATATAACACGGTGAACAGCTCATTCGTGCACGTGCAAAGTGTGTAAGTGACATAATTTAGTAGCATTTAAGGTGGTGTTCTGAAACTGGCGTTTTCTAACAGATAAGTTTGAAGTGCAGACTTGAAAGTCGGGAAGGAAGCGGCATGACGTAGAAGGAAAGGTAGCGAATCCCAGAGTGCCGCTTCATAAAAAAAATGATTGATTCATTGGTTACATCATTTTCACATTGTACATACATCAAGTCTCCTGTTGCATCAATTCTCCCATTCTCTTAAACAACGGAAAGTGGCTGATCCTCACTTTCCATCCCATATACACAACAACACATTTCTCTGCCCTTTCTCTCGTCTCAAACCTCTCACTTCCCGTCTTGAAGAAATCTCCGTGCAAAATGTTAAAGAACAGTTATACGACTACATCCTAATGACCTGTTATGTTGGATACTGTGGATGTGTGGATTATGAAAATTTCCTTCCTCCATACAATGATCTGTCCCTGAGCACAAGGCTGAATATATCCAAGCCATGGCAAGTAGCTTATGCATTCATATTTGTTATCAGATGTCACTCACCTACACAAATTTTATGAAATTCACCTGGTAAATCTAATCAGGGGAGGTAAGTCTATTCTCAACAGGCAATACAAATAGTTCTATGTTAAGAACAAATTTCAATGATCTCTAAGTGCCCCTAGAGAGACATTTTACACGCAGTCACACACACACACACACACACACACCACACACACACACACACACACACACACACACAACAGCTGTATATCTCTGCCCATCTCAATCAGCATCATGAAATAATCTCCTCTTCTCAAGCATGCATTTCCAATGTTAAATCATGGATGCACAATAACAAACAACTCAATGCAAACAAAACTGATTTAATACTCATTGCTTCGAAACACACAACCAAAACTCATTCTCTCCCTTATTCTATAAAAATGTTGATGGAAACGAGATAAAGCTATCAGTGTCTCTTCGTAACCTCGGCGTTACACTCGACCAAACCCTTTCTTTCAAACATCATATCTCTAATGTGTGCAAGTCCTGCTACCTTGAACTTCGTAGAATCAGCTCAGTTCACCGCTTTCTCTCTCAAAATGCCCTGAAGACTCTAATCTTTGCTTTTGTTCTGTCTCGGCTTGACTACTGTAACTCCCGCCTTGCCGGTTGTCCCTCGGGGCTCATCTCTAAACTTCAAAAAGTTCAGAACAATGCCGCCCGTCTGATCTCCCGCTCCTCTAGATCTGATCACATATCACCAATTCTGTCATCCCTACACTGGCTCTGTATTCAGTCTCGCACTGACTTAAAAGTTCTCCTCCTGGTTTTCAAATCACTGAACAATCTGGCTCCCTCCTACCTCTCTGACCTCCTTCATCTCTATGCTCCGTCTCGCAACTTACACTCATCCACCAATTCTGGTCTGCTTCGACTTCTCTCCCCTCGCCTGAAATGCACAGATTACAGTGTCACTGTCGTGTCTTCGCATTCCATCACTGCCCTCAATCCTGGGCGATAGGATTCTCCACAGACTCTCAGATGTGGCTCAAGCCAGCATCGAACAGTGTGTCTTTCACAGTTCAGTACCACGCACAAGATGTCTTGCAACTCCGAGCGGTACTCAAAAGAAAAAGACTACAAGATAGAACACACTGCTAGATATTATTAATATCATGGGTTTACAAGCATACACATGCACACGCAAGCAAGACACATGACAGGGAAGGCGACAGTCACAACATGAACATGAACACATGACCTTTAAGCTGTGCCCCTGGGTGTGAAAACAGACCCCATGGCAGGCCATACCCAGCGACAGACTCAAGGTAGATCTGTCCCGGCCAGAACGATGCGCTGCCGTCCGAGGGATCCTCAAAGGCTGACCCTAACTGTACAGCACCATCTCGGACTGGACAGCACCAAACTCGAAAACTGGACGACCCAAATTCGAAGACTGGACAGCCCACAGCTTGGAATGCTCGAAACTTGGAACGCTCAAAAGCTCTTCAAGCATGGAGTTCTGGATGTGACACGGGACAACCCACAAGGCTTTAGGTATTGACTGCTTGAAAGAAAAAAAAGGGGGTTGAAAGAAGGAGAGAACCAAATTGAGTCAAATATTAAAGGATTATGTTTTCCTCCTTTAATCGTTCCTTGAAAATATTACCAGAAAACAACTCCAGCTTTAAGTGGATTTTAAACAAGGGAAAGAGCTGTCAGAATTACTTTGACTTAAATGTTGAATAATTGCAATAGCAACATTTCGGGTAGGCTTCAGTAAAAATAAGAATCTTACCTTAATTGAAAACAATCAAAACATCATCAATTAATCAAGTGCTCAACTAATTTAGTTAAACTCTCTCATTTTCCTCAGCGAACTGCCCAATTCCAGCACACACAGGACAGGGGAAAAAAACAGAGGAGCAGGACGGCAAAGAAGGGTACAACAAGTAGGGCAGGTCCTACATCCAGATTAGTAAGACAGACCATTATCTGCCAATTTGCGCGTTGCACGCCCGACACGAAAGACTGTGAATTGACCACGCGACAAGAAGAATGCACAATAATTACAGAGGAACACTCCACACGATTCGCTCACCCCACCCCAAAACCAAGCAAAGGCATCCACCACAGCTATTATCAAAGAAAGCACTTAAAAACAAACACACAGCAACCACAGTATAAAATGGGCGAACAAAACTTGGAATATGAAATAAAGGTATGGTCGCCGCTCCAAACGAGACTTGCGACAAGGGCGAGCTACCTGTCGTCATAGATAATCCACCCTCCAACAACGGTGACAGATTGAGTCAATGGAAGCCACAAGGCCGACCGTGTTTCGTCACGTTTTCTCACCCGTCACATTTTCTCACCTGGTGAGAAAAAAAAAAACTGACGGGTGTATCGTCACGTTTTCTCACTCGTCACGTTTTCTCACTCTGGGTGAGAAAACGTGATGGGTGGTGCCATATTCATCAAACGACAGCTCTCAAAAAAAAAAAAAAAAAAAAAAATCAAAATTCTCTCTCTCTCTCTCTCTCTCTCTCTCTCTCTCTCTCTCTCTCTCTCTCTGTCTGTCTGTCTGTCTGTCTCTCTTTCTTTCAATCTCTCTTTTTTCTCTTTCTCTCTCTCTCACTCGTTGAATTCGGTGTGATTCTGAGTTTGAGTGTGCGTATGCTTAGGTGAGTGCTCACGCGCGCGGGTTTGTGTGTATCTGTTTGTGTATGTGTGTATGGGAGGGAGAGGGAGAGAGAGAGAGAGAGAGAGAGAGAGAGAGAGAGAGAGAGAGAGAGAGAGAGAGTCTGTGTGTCAGTCCGTCTGTACTTACAGAAATCTAGTGTTTTTATCAGATTTTAACCAACATTGATAAGGCGTTAGCCTTTGCCACGTGTCATAGGGTTGTCATAACGTGTTTAAAATTGTTATCAGACAGACGGAAAGATCGCAGTTGTCGGGCCGTTTGGTCCGACTTTTAATCTTGTGTCAGATCAGACCAAACAGCCGGCTCTAGTTAAGCGTCCTTTTCGTCAGACAACTGGTTACCTTCCGAAATATAAACTCCTTTTTCTCAAAGACTTTGACTTTTTGCTGATCGAGAGAGAGAGAGAGAGGGAGAGAGAGAGAGAGAGAGAGAGAGAGAGAGAGAGAGAGAGAGAGAGAGAGAGAGAGAGAGAACACAAGGAGTGAGAAAAAGTGACAGGTGAGAAAACGTGGTGACCCATCCGACACGTGCTCTCACCTGGTGAGAAAACGTGAGAGGTTAGAAAACGTGACGAGATACCCGTCACGTTTTCTCACCTGGTGAGAAAACGTGACGCTATAACCGTGCGTTTTCTCACCAGGTGAGAAAAACGTGACAGGTGAGAAAACGCGACGGTACACGACCCCCCCTTCTATCGACTAGGACTATCAACGTCAGAACATGGAATGTGAGGACCATGTGTGAGACGGGAAAAAAACATCATCACAAGAAGCGGCAGAAATGAAAAGCTACCACCTCATACTGCTTGGAATCAGCGAGACCCATTGGACACAGTCAGGACAAAAGAGACTGCTCAGTGGAGAGATGCTGCTGTATTCTGACATGAAGAAAACAAACGCTCCACACACAGAAGGTGTAGCACTCATGCTGTCTTGATAGCTCTGATAGCACGAGAAGCACACGGACCAAGAATCATTGCAGCATCCTTCAGAATTAAAGAAGGGTAAAGATGACGGTCATCCATGCTATGCCCCAACCAATGACAACAATGAAGAAGCAAAAGACCGCTTCGACGACAGACTACAGGACGTCATAGCCAAGTACGCAGAGAAAGATGTCAACATCCTCATGGGCGATTTCAATGCCAAAATCGGACAAGATAACACCGGGTATGAGGAAGTGATGGGAAGACACAGACTGGGAGAGATAAACGAGAATGGCGAGAGATTTGCAGACTTCTGTGCTATGAACAACCTGGTCATCGGTGGCAGCATTTTCCCGCACAGAAGAGTACACAAGGCCACCTGGGTATCACCAGATCTAGTGGCAGAAAATCAAATTGACCACATCTGTATGGCCAAGAAAATTCAGGAGGTCCCTACAGGATGTAAGGGCGAGAAGAGGAGCAGACGTTGCATCTGACCACTACCCACTGGTCGCCAGGCTGAAGCTGAAACTGAAGAAGAACTGGATGAAACCAACTACAAAGAGGCAGAAATACAACCTCAGCCTACTGAAAGACCCAACGACTAGAGAAGATTTCAAGCTGTCCCTCACGAACAAACACCACGTACTACAAGAACTACTTGAGGAAGAGGCTGATCTGGAGACCCACATGCAAAAAGTGAAGGAGACACTTACATCAACCTGTCAGGAAGTAGTGGGCCCCAAGAGACACCAACAGAAGGAATGGATATCGGCAGACACACACTGCGCAAAATACAGAAGGGAAGGCAGAAGAAGGCAGCAGTAAACAACAGCCGAACAAGGGCAGCAAAGGCCAAAGCACAAGAAGACTTCACAAAAGCTAACAGAGAAGTGAAGAATAGCGCAAGGGCAGATAAGTGGAAGTATGTTGACAGCCTGGCAGAAGAAGCAGAGGAAGCAGGAGCCAGCCAGTAACAACATGAAGCAGCTGTACAACACCACCAAGAAACTGTCAGGGAAGTACAGCAGACCCGAGCGACAAGTCAAGGACAAGGTAGGAAACACTGTCCAGGGAACAGAGCAACGACTGAACAGATGGGCAGAGCACACTTGAAGAGCTTCTGAACAGACCCGTCCCTCCAAATCCCCCTGACATCGATCCAGCTGACAGAGACCTAGACATCAATTGTGGGCAGCCAGCGTGAGAGGAGATCAGGAAAGCCATCAAGCTACTGAGGAACGGCAAGGCGGCAGGACCAGACAACATCCCTGCAGAAGCACTCAAGGTAGACCTGGAAGCAACCGTGGAAATGTTCTACCCTCTTTTCGTGAAGATTTGGGAAGAAGAACAGGTACCAACAGACTGGAAGGAGGGCTACCTCATCAAGCTACCCAAGGAAGGAGGAGACCTCAGCAACTATGCAAACTACAGAGGAATAACGCTTCTGTCAGTGCCAGGAAAGGTCTTCAAAAGGATCCTTCTCGAGAGAAAAAGAAATGTGCAGATGACCCCCTCCTCAGAGACCAGCAGGCCACCTTCCGCCAGAACAGATCATGCATCAACCAGATTGCCACCTTGCGCATCATCGTTTAGCACTCTTTAGAGTGGAACTCGTCGCTGTATATCAACTTCGTCGATTATGAGGTGTTCAACAGCGTTGACCGCGAAACCCTCTGGAAGCTGCTACGCCATTGTGGAGCGCCAACTAAACTGGTCACCTTGATCAATAACTCCTACGATGGAGTGACTTGCCGGGTGGTCCATGGTGGACAGCTCACAGACAGCTTTGGGGTGAGGGCTGTCGCCTTTTCTTTTCCCTTCTGGTAATCGACTGGACCATGAAGAGGTCAACAGCACACAGAAGAAATGGAATCCAGTGGACACTATGGGACCAGCTTGATGACTTGGACTTTGCTGACGATCTAGCCCTGCTTTCCCACAGCCACCAACAGATGCAGGATATGGGATGAGCCGGACAGACAAGTCCGTGAGCTGTTCACCACCCCCTCCAGGAAGAGTGGGACACCATGCCAGCAGAGGTGATCCACAATGTGATATGCTCCATGCCAGCCAGGTGCTGGCAGCTGTTGCTGCAGGTGTTGGACATACCCTTAATGAGTCCTTGCTGCCTGAAGCGGTGTGTAACGGCGAAGTGAACTGTACAGACACTGGAAATGAAACAGGAATTGATGACCTTTAACACAAACAAAATTCTGCTATAAAATGATTTCATCGAATTTTTGCTAAGTTAATGAAATTTGAAATCATTTCTTCATCAAAAGTATGCGTGCGTTTGTTCTTAACAATTTATATACATATATATACATACATACATACATATGTATGCACGTATGTACATACATACGTACGTACGTACATACATGCATGCATGCATGCATACATACACACATACATACATACATACATGCATGCATGCATGCATGCATGCATGCATACATACATACATACATACATACATACATACATACATACATACATACATACATACATACATACATACATACATACATACAAGCACATCCATAAGGTAAGCTAATGTTGCTTATAACACAGCCAACCACAAAAAAGGGCCATATCAGGGCTGTCACCACGTTGAAGTCAACTCAAAGGTAATTCATTCACACAACCCTTTAAATACATCTTCTAAATCTTCCAGAGAGACACTCTAAATTCTGTGAAAAATCATTCCACTGTAAAAACATACATACATCCACACACACACACACACACACACACACACACACATACATACACACACACACACACACACACACACACACACACACACACACACACACACACACACACACATACATACACACATACGTACGCACGTACATACATACATAAGTTAAAATGTGATCGCGCCATGATGCAAATAAAAGCTTCATTTGAATGCCCTGCCTTTGAAGAAACTCGAAAAAAAAAATAGCCGTTCAGGTTAGAAGACAATACGAAAATATTCATTCTTAAAGAGAGAGAGAGAGAGAGAGAGAGAGAGAGAGAGAGAGAGAGAGAGAGAGAGAGAGAGAGAGAGAGGTTCCAGTGTCTTAGCCACATGGGAAAGGTAAGCAGACGTAATTTCACTTTCATGATTACGCCATATATTTGGAAAGTACTTTTACTCTGTTGAACTACTTACGATGTTTACTTTCAGGTATAGTAACACGTGGTACTGGGATTCAGGATCTGTTGTTTACTACTGGCACCCTGTAACTGAAGCTCTGCCAGAAATTGTTGATGCATGTGGATATGTATCTATCTCTCAAAATCTCTTCAGTTTCTCCATAAAAAAATGTTCAAGGATACTCCCTTCGCTTATATTTTGTCTGTGCGAAATCTTCTCTAAAACAGTCTGGCACATCACTCTTTCTGTATCCAACATGACCACACTGTCACCTGTCTCAATCGTGACGTGTCCTTTGCAGCACGTGATACACACCATGCTGGCCTGTGACATGCAAAGTGTCTGCAGAAGACTGGACATGACTGGAGAATGGTACAGTGTGAAGTGTGATATGCCTGGGGAAGTGGCACAGCCCTATTTCTCTTGTGCTGTGACTGGGGAGTTCGTCCCCTACAGTCTGCTGTGTGACTTTAGAGAGGACTGTTCTGGTGGAAGAGATGAAGACTTCTGTGTGCACCCAGCGTGCCAGCAAACTGAAATGCACTGTGGACAGCAGCAGGTGTGTTCTCTCTGAGCCACGCTTACTGTACAACTGGAGCAATTGCCGACTTATTTGTATTTCCACAATACAGGACAGACAAATAATTGAATGATTGAATCTTTATTCAGTACTCGACTGGGCAGGAAGGGGGTAGGTGGTGTGTTGTTTTCCATTGTCTAATAGTTCATGATTTTATTCAGCCAAGTGCACAGAAATACCCTAATCTCCGTCTGTGTGTCTGTCTGTCTGTCTGTCTGTCTGTCTGTCTGTTTTTTTTGGTGTCTGTCTGTCTCTCTCTCTGCCTGTCTGGTGGTATCTCTCTCTCTGTCTCTGTGTCTCTGTCTCTCTCTCTTAACTTTAATTTGATTATGTCATATTTTGTGTATACCCACTGTGTGCAGTGCCCATCTGTCTCTATTCAGCTGTCTCTTCCCCCTTGCTGTTCAACCTCTCTCTACTCTTCATCCCACCCCCACCCATCCACCCCCTGCCACCAGGCCCCAATGCCCTCTCCTTCATTTTATGAGTGATAGCAGTGTGGAGCCAATAAACTTACTGAGAGGGCAAAGTGCATGATCAATCTTTCCCAAAAGTCAGATCCTTTGGTCGGATCTTGGTTGCCACTAGAAACCGTCGTTCCTTTCTCCCACTTCATTTCAACATACACATTCACTTCTCTGGTGTTGTGTCTGAAGCCAGTGTGTGACAGACACGTTCTCCCCCATCTCTTCACATAACTCATTCACCTGTGTACTCGGTATTGTATACTAAGTAAGTAATACGCCAGATTGTGTTTTGTGTTGATATGTGTTTTGTCATGAACAAGATATAGAAATGTAAAGTGCCTGGTATCCAGAAAGCCCCATTCCTAGACATGCGACTTTATGGAAATCTATGTTGTGTTTGCTGTGTATACTTCACGTACAAGGACTCTCTCTCTCTCTCTCTCTCTCTCTCTCTCTCTCTCTCTCTCTCTCTCTCTCACTCTGCATGTGTGTGTGTGTGTGTGTGTGTGTGTGTGTGTGTGTGTGTGTGTGTGTGTGTGTGTTTCATAATAACACTCTCAGTGTGTGGATTTGCATCACCTGTGCGATGGTTATGAAGACTGCAAGACAGGCATGGACGAAACGGGTTGTGATTGGCATAGTATGATAGCGACAGTAACTACCAGTAAACCACCAGTTCTGGTACATTTTGACAAACCTGGAGCATTCACTACGATTCCTCTACCTGGAAACATGACTCACTGTCCAGAAACGCACTTTCAGTGTCACGGTGGTGATTACTGTCTACCTGTCTACGTCAGGTGTAATGACGTCAATGATTGTCCAAATCATGAGGACGAAGAAATGTGTAGTTCTTACACGTGTCCAGGATTCTACCGATGCCGTGGTAGTGACCGCGCAACATGTGTGCACATGCATCATTTGTGACAGTCTGCCACAATGTCCACAGCATGATGATGAACTGATGTGTGACATGACGTGTCCTGAGTCATGTACGTGTTATGGTCTGACCTTCATCTGTAGACACACTTTCCACACCAGCTCTTTCCCACTTCTGCGCTACCTGGACGCCAAGGAGAGCGGGCTCAGCAGGCTGATGTTGCAGACCATGTCATGTTGGTCCATCTGGGTGCTGGGGGCTGCCGTTGGAGCAATGTCTCTGCGTTTGAACTGCCCAATCTTCAGAGCTTAGATTTAAGTGGCAATCTGATCACCCATGTCAATTTCATATTTTTTGTGAGAACTCCTTATCTTAAAAGACTGAATCTGGCAGGTAATCCTGTCTCCCGAAGTATGTTTGATCTGAGAAGAAGGCATCAGTTGCATTCTTTGAGAGTTTTCAATTTTTCCAGAGTCAAACTCCATTCTCTTAGGCTAGACGACTTGTCGCTGATGCTGCCAAACTTAGAAACGTTGGATTTATCTCAAAATGAAATAAGGTCTCTTCGGGGCAAACACTTGTTTCCCAATCTGCGTGTTCTAGACCTGCAGGGGTGTCCTGTTCTTGACTTCACTCCAAACTTCATGAAAGATATGAAAAGTCTGACCCATGTGTTTGCAGACAACACCAAACTGTGTTGTTCAGCTGTGTTACCAGACATGTTTACCGGTGAATGTTCATCCCCCTCTGACGAACTCTCCTCTTGTGAGAATTTATTAAAATCAAACATTTACCGTCTGGCTCTTGGAGCATCTGCTGTGCTTGCTGTTTGTGGAAACTTATGTAGTTTAATTTACCGTTTGTGTTTTTGTCAGAAGGGATCAAAGTGGGCTTTGCTGTCTTTATACTTCACCTTTGTATTTCTGACTGTCTGATGGGAGTGTACTTATCCTGCATAGGAGTTGCTGATAAGGTTTTTTCTGGGGTGTACGTCTGGAGAGAAACTGAGTGGAAGAAGAGTGAAGTTTGCAGTGTTCTCGGATTTCAGCTTTCTCTCTCTTCTGAGGTGTCGGCTTTGCTCATCTGTCTGATTACTTTAGATCGATTTCTCGTGATCCGCTTTCCATTCAGTCAGGTTCGATTTGGAGCCACATCAGCTCACATAGCCTGCGTCATCACATGGATACTAGGACTTGTCTTGGCGACTGTACCTCTGTTTCCTGCAACGTCACACTGGGAGTTCTATCATCAGAAGGGTATTTGTATTCCATTGCCTGTTACCAGAGCAGAGTTTGCTGGTCATGGTTTACTCTTCAGCATCATGATCATCTGCAACTTGGTCCTCTTTCTGCTGATAGCTGTGGGGCAGTGTCTGATTTACTGGTCAGTAAGAGCTAATGCTATGCCTGACCATGGAACAGAGACCAGGGTCAGAAGCAGTGTGAGCGTGAAAGTCAAAGGAAGTCATCATCGCCAGACGTCTTTTGTTCATTGCAATGTCGGACTTTCTGTGCTGGTTTCCTATTGGTGTGTGTGGTTTGTTGTCAGTCAGGGGTGTCGTCATTTCAGGAGAGATCAATGTTGCCATGGCCATATTTGTGTTGCCACTCAATTCAGCACTCAATCCATTTCTTTATACTCTGAATATTCTCTACGAAAAACGACAAAAAGCAAAAGAACTTCGTTTTCAGACGTTTTCTCCATGCTTATCAAAAGAAAGATCTGTTGAAAGAGGGACCATTGTGAAACTATGGTCCCGAAGTCCTTTGTGGCAGGGCTGCCTCAACTGGGGGCTCCAGTTCCTCTTGGCTGATCGTTGACACGCAGCTACAGTGTCGACTGGAAGCTAGTAGTTGTTTGTAAGCATGTTGTCCGAAATTTTCTTAGATGAAATACTTTACATTTACATTGTACATGTTTCCCGGACAAACAAGTGTATTTCCTGTCCCCCTGCCTCTGTTCCCGTTCAGTGAAGAATGGCTTGTTCATTGTCCAATCAAAGATAAACTGTTCTAAGCAAGTTATGCCCAGATAATCCACTTCTTAGCACTGGTTAAGATACCATTTTTGTTTGTTTGTCTGGTTTTTTTTTTTGTTTTGTTCTTGTTGTTTGTTTTTGTTTTATTTGATGGTGGTCCTGACTTTATTTGGCAGTTGTAGGCATTTCAAAATAAAATACAGAACACAATACCCCATATTCTGTCTTATTTCCCCCTGTCCCATCAGTGACATTGCCGCCATGCTGCTCACTTCAGCCCTTGTCCACATCCACAGCCTGGCATGTCCTGCTACAACCCCGTCATCAGCATTCCACAGGGAGCAGTCAGTGTCATGTCGTCATGAAATAACCCTCCAGAGACACACTGTACTGCTAGTGTGTCACATTGATGGTGTTCAGTGGAGCCTATTCTGATCCAACATATCCAGAAAATGACGACTAAGTCCCTTACATGCAACAATGATTGCAGAGGGCGCCACCATTCCCTTTCAGTGACAGTCTCCATAAACTTGCTTATATCAGTGACTCCACA
>JADBJO010004458.1:92666-97666 GCA_016801955.1 Conus betulinus | reverse complement strand
AAAAAACACAACCCCACACATATAATCCAATCCATCCTGCAAATACATGGACATGTGTATTGGTCATTGCCATCATCAATATTGAATGCTTGATTTATATTCTTTAAGGCTGGACAGCAAAGAACAAAATGGGTTTCATTTTCCTGAGACTGTTTACAAAGTGGACACAGTTGATCATTGTCATCAACAGTGGCTTTGTATCGAAACTTACGAACAAACACTTCTGATATTCCAGATCTGAATTTGGTCATGACATACTTTAAACGTCCATCCAATGGGGATGCAATCATAAACCATCTTTCTCTTGCTCTCAAATAACCACCCTTTCGAAATGCAATAATGTTACTTTTGGACAAATTAACCTTTAGTTGGAGAGAAGCAGCTGCACGATGCAGACTGTTCAGTTGAGCCTGTAAACCAATAGCAGTCTCAGATATCAAAACCACATCATCAGCTAATGAAAGAATAAACATCTCAAAAGCATCCTAAGTCAGCAAAGCCCCTTGCTTTCCATTGTTGATCACTTCAGTTGCTAGCTCATCAACAAAGAGGGAAAACAGGACAGGATTGCAAGCATCACCTTGCCTAATCCCCCAGCTGCACAATTATTGTAATTTGTCAGTTTATCCTCACAACGAACTCTAGCCCTAAACACCTCATACATGCTTCTGATACATCTGTAAAGTTTACCCCTTAATACTATTTTTAATCACGACTGCCAAAGAAGATATCTATTGATGGAATCGTTCGCTTTTCGAAATTTATAAAAGCGGCATACAATTTTCGATTATAAAAACTGCTTCTGAACAAGTGCCATCAAAGTAAACATGAGGACAATAGTCGAATAACTTGTTTTTTTTAACCCATTTGGTGATCACCAGTAATGTCGTTCTCCTCAATCCACACTTACAATGTTTATGTATTATCATTCCAAATATTTTACTGCTTATGTTACTTAGATAGATACTCCTATAATTGTTTTGGATTATTAGCGCCCCCTTTTAAATATAGGTATGATTATTGACTCCGTCCAGTTATTCGGAAACATACCGTCAAACAGTTTATTGATTTAAATCCACGCAAAACTGCACAACTTAGGCAGAACAGTGCTTGAACAGTACCCCAAGATGCCATCGGGCCCGCTTCTTGACGGTTTTGTAGTTAATTAATTGCTAATAACACTTCTTCACTAATAGGATGGTTCATATAGACATCAGTCTCATCTTCAAATCCTTCTTGATTTGGCTCATTGTCAGTTTTTAACTCTAAAAAAGCTTGAAAATGTTGAAAATCACACGTTAGTTGGAATGTTATTTCTAAGCTGTTTCCTTTTTGACGATATCGTGTGAACTACGGTCCAAAACTCCCTCTGTGAATTTATAGATGCTACTAACTTATCTATTAATGAGTTATTGTCTTCTTTCTCCTTTCTCTTAAAGTAAATGTTTATACTCACGTCTGGCTATTACATACGCACTTCTAACAGTGTCTTTTTCTGTGCGGCGACTTATTCTCAGTAACCTCCTAACCTTTCTTTTATCAAAAACACATTCTTGATCATATCAGTCCTTTGGTAGCCTGTCGTGACCCTGAATACGTTTTTGTTTTCATACATTCAGCACATTTCATTATACATTCATTAAACATATTTAGTGCATCATTAATATCAACATCCTTTAAATTTATGGCAATGTCAATACTTTTACTCGCTTCTTTCATCACATTAGGTTATTAAAAAAAAAGAGCACATTCACATTCAAGACATTTTTTTTTCTACAGCATCGCCTTGATCTCTTTTGCTCATATCTACTAAGTTTCCACAAGGAAACAGCATATGAAGTGATACAGGAAAATGATCAGAATCGATACGTTCTACAGCCTGTAACTCACAAACAACGCATAACAGAGGAGAAAAACGTTTCATTTGACAATATGAAATTGTCGTTGACACTGCTGCTGTGATCAGAAACGTATGTATAACAACATTTTAGGTCGCTTTTACACACAACGCTTAGGATACACAAGTTGAAAGCAGTGCACATGTTTAATAACGATTTCCCGTAATTGTTTAGATTGTAGCTTGAGAGCATCAATTAATGTTGAGAGACTGACTAGTGTGCCATGCATCAAAAACATTAAGCCCGGAAAAAATCCTGAAAGATATCAGAATTTTTACCATTCAAGTCACCGTTTAGAATGACATAAACATCATTTGTTATCAACAAACATTCTTCCAGTACACTAATACCATTATCTACATCAAAATGGACATAAAAAGGAGAACCTTCTGGGGGAATGTACGAGCAAACATACGAAATATCCCTGTCTATTTCAAACTTTATAAGCGGTAATAAACGAATGAGTTCATTGTTTTAAACAAATTACACCTCCATGTCGTCTCCCTCGTCTCGTAAATTTCTCGAACATTTTAGTGTTTGATTGTAAAGAAAATGAAGACATCAGGTCGAAGTCTCAGCTATTCGAGATGATAGTTGAAAAACGGCATAATTTGCGCGATTTGTTATCCGCTGACGATGCTATGTTACACGTTTACTGGCAAAGTATGTTACAGAAGCTGTTAGCTCTAGAAGAAAAAAAATGCTTGATCTCACTGACTTTTGTAATAGTGTCTGATGCTGATACAGTTTGACGATCACTTTTTCGGTTTTATTTATCACTTCTTCTTCTTTTTATTCCTCCTCTCTTCTTCTTCTTCTTTTTTTTTTCTCTTCTTCTTCTTCTTTCTTCTTCTCTCTCTCTCTGCCTGTGTGTGCGTGAGTGAGTGAGTGAGTGTGTGTGTGTGTGTGTGTGTGTGTGTGTGTGTGTGTGTGTGTGTGTGTGTGTGTGTGCGTGTATGCGTGCGTGCGTGCGTGTGCGCGTGTGCGCGTGTGCGCGCGCGTCTGTGTGTATAAAGTGTTCTCCTTCCATTTCTTTACTTCTACTTTGTGTTTGATTTGTTATAAAGACGAATTCCTTTTAGATTATACTATTACTTTATTTCAAAATGCTTTGATTTTTTTACATTTACTAAGTAATCAATTTGCCTGTTTCATTCCAGAATTTTTCTTCTCTTTCCTGGCGCTGCAAGTATGATCTTGTTCCCCCTTGACATACATACTGTACAGGTCATTGTCAATAAACATGTTTGATGCGTCTGAAGCGTCTCTCTCTCTCTCTCTCTCTCTCTCTCTCTCTCTCTCTCTCTCTCTCTCTCTCTCTCTCTCTCTCTCTCTCTCTCTCTCTCTCTATCTATCTATCCATCCATCCATCTATCTATCTATCTATCTATCTATCTATCTATCTATCTGTATGTATGTATATGTG
The DNA here is from genome assembly GCA_016801955.1 of Conus betulinus. Classification (NCBI taxonomy): domain Eukaryota; kingdom Metazoa; phylum Mollusca; class Gastropoda; order Neogastropoda; family Conidae; genus Conus; species Conus betulinus. Next base: position 94,342 of record JADBJO010004458.1, on the reverse strand, counting down.
TGTGTGTGTGTGTGTGTGTGTGTGTGTGTGTGTGTGTGTGTGTGTGTGTGTGTGTGTGTGTGTGTGTGTGCGTCTTTCATTTAACGTCTATCCACTATTTGTGATAAAAAAAAAAAAAAAAAAAAAAAAAGAAAAAATAGAAAAAAAAGGTGTACGGAGTAATTGCAAGCGTGCACGTAATTGTACATGTGCATTTGTATGGATGAATGGTTGCGCGTGCACGCGAATATATATATATATATATATATATATATATATATATATATATATATATATATATATATATATATATATATATATATATATATATATATGTGTGTGTGTGTGTGTGTGTGTGTGTGTGTGTGTGTGTGAGTGTGTGTGAGAGAGAGAGAGAGAGAGAGAGAGAGAGAGAGAGAGAGAGAGAGAGAGACAGAGACAGAGAGAGAGAGAGAGAGAGAGAGAGTATGTGTGCCTGTGTGTGAGCGAGTTGTGGAGGTGTAAGTGTGTGAACATCTTTACATAAGTCATACCTGAAGATTAACATTAAACAAAATACTTATAACCAACAACTACTAATCAATTAAAGTTAAAACGCATGAAAGTAGTTAAAAAAAGCATTTGCTTCTCCTCCCCCCCCCCCCCCCCCCCCCCCGCCATTTTATCTACCCACCCTTCTTTCTTTTTATCCACCCACCCCTCTTTCTTTGTCCTATAAGTATTTTCCAATAGGGGTGCGTTCTAAGTGTACAAAGAATTCATACGTAAAAGCTGGAGACTCAAAAATAGCCTGCACAGTATTTTGCTTCAATACTGGAATGATATTTTTCACATCACTGCATGAAACAATATGATCTGGAGTAATTTGTTTCTACATATGCAAACTACGTATTTTTACATATTTTGTTTTAAATGCATTAAGTTTCCACCTGTACATTAACGAGAATATATATTTTTTTTTTTTATCAAAGTTAAAATTCTCTGTGATTCTTTTCATATCAAACTGTTCTTTACTGACGTGATCTACCATACTGTTTTCGAAAGCATTCCAGATTTGCGACTTAACTAAGTTACACTGTTGATGTACTGATAAGGGGAAATAAAACAAAAATAATAAAGGTCTTGCGTGCAATTGAAAAACTTAAATGCCCGAAGAACTGATTTAGAATCAACACAGAACAGAATTTGAACTATTCTTTTTGGAAAGTTTAAAACGTCATTTAAAGCCATGTGTATCGCTGTTAATTCTGCTGTAAATATCGATTTGTTAATTCCGGTATAAAATGATTTCTCTACTCTTAAGTCTGGTATTAAGAATGCACAACCTTGTTTATCAATGCACGAACCGTCTGTGTATATTTTCAAATAATCTGAACAGTTTCTTTTCAACATGACATTTGGTACAGCTTGCTAACATATTTATATTTTCATCTTTCTTTATATTGGTATGTTCAATGTCAAAATGTGCTTTATTAAGCTCCCATGGAGGTATAGGAGAAAGTAATGGTCTAATGGATAGTGCATCGTTATCGATTGAAACTCCAGAATCATTAATACGTTTTGATGTGTAAGTTGCCCAGTGTTTTTGAGAAGCTATAGATTTTGCTCTTTTGGGAAAATCAATATATGACCTCATTTTTATTTCAGATCTAATGTGCGTTTTATTAGTTGTACTCTTGATAACAAATTTACAACAC
>JADBJO010004458.1:45166-87666 GCA_016801955.1 Conus betulinus | reverse complement strand
TGTCTAAGCCACTTTTCGGTCCCTCAATATGAACATTGTGTTGAACATATTCTGCCATGAACTCATGAACTGTCACTGGACAGCACTTCAGAGTGAGTTGTTTGTAATGTTTCACCATGTATTTCTGACACAACTTTCTTTGTCAGCTTTCTTTGAAACCACATTGAATACTCAACACCAAAACATCTTAACTTAACCAACTCTGGGAACATTTAATTGTAAAATCCTTCCATTCAGATTCATGCAACAGCCCTGTGAGCCATCTTATTTTCATGGAGGACAAGGATGATATAATATTTATATTCTCAATCCTCTTTCACAGTCTTGTTTAAACATCAAACTTTTCTTCATCAAACTATGCTTCCCGTTACATAACAATGTCATCAATTCATTTTACAACGATGTAATGAAATCATCTGGTCGGTCAGGCTAATTCATAGCAAATGTACTTTCTTTTTTACAAAACAAAGGTCGTAGTGACTGTTATTTTCCCAAAAGGTGTTAACTGTCGCTTAAAATAATCCAACTTCTTTTTGTTGCAAAACGTTTTGTCTTCAAAGTACATCCCTTTAATACTTGTGGTATCAGTCAAAAACAACACTTCTAAAATTTGGAAAGTTCCAGGTTCCAAATGAAATATTTGTCTCTAATGTACTGAACATTTGAGTCTTTTCTACTCCCAATCCAAACAACTTGGTTTTTGTCAAAGTTTATCTTTAAACAAGAAATTCAGCAGGTTTAGTTATAGATGTGCACTGATTCATCAAAGGATTTCTCACATCCATCCAAGCGTAATGAGGTATCATCTGCAAACTGAGACAATAACGTTTCCTTGCTTTTTCACATTGCTTAATTTTATATTCGAATTTTTAAAAAGCATTAACGAGAGAATCTCTGCACAAATCAAATAGAGATAAGGTGAGGAGGGTCCCCTGTCTCACTCCTCTCTATTGGGAACTAGGAAGAACAATATCAATTTACAGATATACATGTCAAATTATCAGAGTAAAACGTTTTGACCCAATTTATCATGCCTGGTCCAAAGTTTTTAAAAAAGTAACCATTTCTCCAGGAATGACTAAGAAATACTATCGAATGCTTTTTCAGAATCATCCGGAAGAAACATACTAGTAACATTTTCTTTTTAGCATACATCAAGGTATCATAAATTAAATTAATGTTTTCACCAATGAATCTGCCTCTTAAAACACACACACACACACACACACACACACACACACACACACACACACACACACACACACACGCACGCACGCACGCACGCACGCACGCACGCACGCACGCACGCACACACACACACACACACACACACACACCCTGACTTTCATGTATTATGGACGGTAAAACTGTTTTAAAAACAATTCGCAATACAGGCAGATGCGACTCTGTACGTACATTAGTGAAGAATATAAGGCGCCAGTTTATCAGTAAGTCTTTTTGGTTTCCCTCTTTAGTAATGCATACAATAAGTCCTTGTCTAGGTGATACTGACAGCAGTCCCCTTTGAAACCGCTCATCCACAGAAAGCACACGATAAACGACAAAAGTCTTAAAAAAAAAAAAAAACAAAAAAAAAAAAAAAAAAAAACTTATAAACGCCCCACAGAAAACCTATCAGGACCAGAACTCTTAAAATTCTTCATTTGTTTTAAAGTGGCTGCTGCTTCTCCACACGCGATTAGCTCTTATGTAAGTTTATTTCCTTATCGGGTAAAGTTGAAGCATCGGGTAATTCACATGATAGGTTAATATCAACCACATCTCTACAGCTATACAACTGTTTGAAATATGATTTCACCTAGTCTAAAATGCCCCTCTGATCTGAGATGACAATGCCATCATGCTTTTAGAAAACTGGAATTGATTTGTCGACAACATCTCACCTTCTACATTACACAAAAGTACTTTTTTTTCCCCTTAATTTATTTATCCAACTTTTGATCGAACTGCAATGCCTTGCACTTTAGATTGTCTTAATTCTTGTACGTGTCGTTTAAATTCCTCTAACACAGGTAAGTTATATATGTTTTTAAAAATTAAGTTCAGTATCTCTTGTTTTTTTTTTTTTTTTTTTTTTTTGCTTGCCATTCTGTCTTTTCTTATATGTTGCATATGGAATTGTTCTCCTTCTTATTTCCATTTTTATGGTTTAAAAAAAGAGCTGGTCACCCACTTGGAAAGTCAGCTTATTGTTCGAAATTAAATCAACATCGTCAAAGTTGTAAAACCGGTATCATATTGTGTTTTTTTTTTCACTTCTTTAATGGTTTTCTTTTCATTTGCATGATATAATTCATGTCATTTAATAAGCTGTTGTTGCACTTCTAAAAAGGTCGACTCTTGTGTGTGTGTGTGCAAGAGTTGGTTTTCACACGCCTAACAGGCTGAGTGCATTTCGCTCCTGTGTATTGTGGATTTTTGAAGTCTGGACGTGCTGTATTGTTGCGATTCTTGTGTACGAGTTTCATGATGGATTGGCCAATGTGTATATGGTGGTGTAGTGCTCCCTTGTTTCTTAGATTGACCGTATTTTGGATGTTTGTTTTTACATACATTTCTGTGTTAAACTTTCACGGAATCATGGTTACGTCCTCAGGGCGATGAAGCAAAATGCAAAGGACTGGCCCCACCAGGATACTGCACTCTGTCTTCTTTCCCCCGTCCCTCACGTAGTGGTGGCATTGCCGTCATTATGAGAGAGTGTCTGTCCCCCAACGTCAAAGTCCAGTTGATTTACCATTTAAACACTCTACATTTGAAATAGTGCACCTCATCATCACCCTTCCACAGCATTCTATTAACTTGTTAACCCTTTACCACCCACCCCCCCAATAGGAAAAATAAACTGACTGAAAAAGAAAATTCTTTTCTGAACTTCTCGACCTCTTGGACTTTTGTAATAGTTTGAACGGACATCTTCTGATTGTTGGCGACGTAAATTATCATCTAGACCAGCCCTCTCACCCCTCCACCGCCAAACTCCTTGACATCCTGAACACATACGGCCTTGCCCAGTCGGTGGATGCTCCGACCCATTGTCGTGGTCATACGCTGGATTGGGTCGTGGGCCGCCAGGATGATACCCTTGTACAGTCAACTACAGTGGACAAAACATTACCTTCAGACCACTACTGTGTGGTCGTGGAGCTATCTGTGCCTAGGCCCCCCACTCAGCCTAGATACGTGGAGAAGAGGAGGCTGGCTGACATCAACATGTCCTCTTTTTAGGGATGATTGAAGACCTCCCTGGACTCCGCCCCCCAGCCCCTCACCCCTCATCAGCTGGACCTGTGTCTCCAGGACACCCTCAACACCTACGCCCCGGCCAAACGCTGCAAGGTGACGAATCGTCCCTCCTGCCCGTGGTACAGCGCTGCAGCCGACCAGATCAAAGCTGCCAAGACCCGATCGACGGAGAGCTGAGCGGCGCACACACACACACACACACACACACACACACACACACACACACACACACACACACACACAGAGAGAGAGAGAGAGAGAGAGAGAGAGAGAGAGAGAGAGAGAGAGAGAGAGAGAGAGAGAAGAAAAAGAAAGAAGAAGAAGAAGAAGACATTCGTCTCTTCTAAGGGTCTCTTGACCATGAGGTTGTCAACGGGGAAAGTATTTAATGGCCTTTATTGTTTTTATCCTGCATTGCTTTAGCAGCCTGTATGGATGTCGACACTGTAGTTCAAGCAGCTCTTGCCCGCAGTTCATTGTCACAGGCTGCATGTTCCATAGCATCAATAGAAGTGCTATTGAGCAATTGTATTGCAAACAGAATAATGTACGTCTGATCTCCAAGTAGTCGGGGAATTACTCCAGTGTCATGACACTACACAGGGTTGTCTGATCATCATCAGAAAGCATTTCCTCGTTTATCCTAGTCGGGATGATGGTCTCCATTCCATAGCTGTGGCAACTATGCAGGGATCAATAGTGGCAATTGTTGAAAGTGAGAGAGCTTGATTATGAACGATGAGCGTCTTATGTTTTTAATGAAGAAAGTTCATGTGTGCCTCAGACAGTGCCAGGTATAATCTGCTGTGCTTTGCTTTGGCCACACTGGCACCTATTTTATCAGCCTGGATATTTGCTATGGGCAAATGCTGCAACCATGGAAGGTCCCCTTTTTGTTGAAGCTTTAGTTGTTATTGTATTCGTAGGTGTGAAACGTCATACCCATAAAAAATGACCGAAGGACGGCACAGCAGCACTTCAGAATATGGTAGCTTGGTGTTAATAGAGAACTGTATCCTAACAAACGAGCTTACACATAAAACAGACTTTACTCCTTTTTTATTGATAATGGCTTGATGACTGAGGTGACTGATGTGCTGACTGAACCAGGATACAAATCAGATCATTCGTTTGTTATACTGGCGTTAGTAAAGGAACAATTCAAACATAATAATAATAAATAATAGTTGATTTATATAGCGCCTATTCTCTAAAAAAAAATAGGGCTCTAAGCGCTTTACATTACCAACAACGCACACACACACACACACACACACACACACACACACACACACACACACACACACGCACGCACGCACGCACGCACACACACACACACACACACACGCTCGCACACACGCGCGCGCGCGCTCACGCACGACCAAACGCCCACGCTCTCAGACACCCGCATGCATGCACGCACTCACATCAACACGGCCTGCACGCACAAGCAACACAACCACCAGGCGTGCACGCAAAAACCACTCAGACACTCGGAAGGTGGATTAGGAAGTTTTTTTTTTTTTTTTTTTTTTGGGGGGGGATTACGACTGAAGAAAGAAGTTAGTTTTAACGGCAGATTTGAAAGAAGGGGGTGAAGGTAGGTGTCTGGCACTGATGGGAAGTGTGTTCCAGACAGTTGGTCCTTGGAAGGAAAGAGAACGTTGACAAAAGATTTTGTTCTGACAGAAGGAATGCGCAAGAGGCGACTGTCGGCAGAGGAACGAAGTTGACGGGATGGGGTGTAGATGTGGAGGATGTCGGAAAGATATTTTGGTCCAGTGCCAGAAACAGAAGAGAAATAGATAGAAGCAGCTTGTAGTCAATTCGCCTCTGAATTGGAAGCCAGTGGAGGGACTGCAACAGAGGAGTGACATGTTTACGTTTAGACGCCTTGCAAACAAGCCTGGCAGCGCTTCAAGACGACGACAACCAGAGGAGAGTTAAAGACAAATTAAATAATCAGGAATACGGGTTGTCCAAGTAATACATTGTAACGTTGTGCAGTAAAAATGCGTATCAATGACAATTTCCAAGAAAAAAAAAATACTTAAAAATGTACATTTTATAACCAAAGTACATTCAGTAATTTTGAGTTATTATCTTGTAATTTTAACATACTAACATGTATAATTGGTTTGCGAAGAAGAAAGCTCGAATAGCAAATATGGTAAACGCACAGATTATATTGTGACTGATTTCATTCTAGAAAAGCAGTTAAAATTATGACGTGTTTCGTCAAGTTCGGATAATGCTGAAAAACTTGAACATGAGGAACTGATAGTTTTCCATTATCATTGTACGGAAACGCCTGATCACAGAGTGAATTTCGTTACAAAGTTCATTGACTTCGTACATATAACGTAGATTATATAAAGGAACGTTGATAGTCGTTGACTCTATGCTTACTTACTTTTTTTTTCTTTTCCACAAAGATAGACGGTATTTTTTGAAACAACGCTGTACTTATCCGAACCACAAAGAAGCCCATATTTTTCAAATGTAAATAGAACGTTCTTAAAAGACCGCAGTTTAAAGCGTGAATGCATTTTTACGACAAACGTTGAAATGACTCTGATGGCTGTTTTGTTTGTGTTCTTTTTTCTTCAAAAAATACAATGTACATCGACCCGGCCAGCCTTGGCACTTTTCCATCACTCCATCCCTACCCCTGACCCTCCCGCAGCGCCCCCCCCCCCCTCCCCCACCCCCCACCCCCCTTAAAAAAAGTGTCTACATTTTGCTTGGAAGATGAAAACGATGAGAAAAAAAAACAAACACCATGTTTACAGGAAAAAAAAAAAAAAACTGTACAATAGTGTGTGCGATTGTACAATTTAAATAATAATTTTGAATGCTTCAGTTTCTGTTTTACATACGTGCAGACAATGAATCCGCGCCTCAGTCCAGCACATCAACATAGGCAGATACATATATCGGACAATTCTATTTCTTCACATTTTCAGCATACCAGCATCACTCTATGAACGCAGAAACTTGCATTTCTTCAACTTGATCGAAACTGTCATGAAGTTTAAAGACCATCCAAAAATATTTTCATTTTCAACTTATCCCATTTCTCTCCACAGAATTCAAGTAGCCATATTATTTCACCTTTAGAACACCATAACAAAGACAACGGCAACTTTTCGTAATACTATGAATTTGAGATCAGAGGTACTACTAAAACACTCACAAAATCTACAGCATTTTCCATATTCCTTTTGATTTCATTCATGCATTTCTCAAACATTTTTCATCTGCATTCCAAGATAACAAATTAACACTTTTGTAAAATGAAAACAAGTGGTTACGAAAAAAAGTTTTCCCCTAAAATACCTTTTCAAAGTCAGCAGCTAACTCAAGTACACTAAATACAATACTTTATCTGCATGCTATTGAACATGATTACTTTATTCTTTACGCAGAATAGGTACTCCTCAAAATCATTCAATGCTTTAAGTGATTTATTTCAACTATCAGTTATACATTTGTCAGTAAAACTAAGCACACAGAACAGAGCTGGGAACATCCTTTGCAGGAACCCAGTGGAATGTAAAACCCAAAACTCTGCAGAAATTTTGGCAATAAAACCACAATTGTGACGGCTATCTTAGAAATAATCTGTTCTTTTCTTTTTAGATCTGGAGTTTACGGTCTGTCGAACAAAGACCACTGTCCACACCCGATTTCCCGATGCATATTTTCAAAGTTTTATCGTGTCCCTTTCTCCTTTTGAATGGAGACGTAAATATGATCTACATGACATGCTTCAGATATTTTCTCTTGTCGGAATATCATGTCAGAAACCATTTGTAGGGTTAATATAATTTGTGCGGATGACGCTTTCAAGAACTCATTATCACAGGATATGCACCAAATGTCGCCAGGATTCAGACAATATCTCCAGGATGGTCGAACGCCTCGTGATGAATGTTTTAAACCACTTAGGATCTGTTCTTGATGACTTGATGATCTGTTAGCAGAGGCAGATGATCAAATAATGAAGACACGGTCATCAGGACGCAGAGCTACATTGTCAGTATTTAATGAAATAATGACCAATTAGGTGATCCACCTAGGATCTGTTCATGATGACATGATGATCTGTTAGCAGAGCGAAATGATCGGTTATGAAGACACGGTAATCAGTAAGCAGATCCACATTGCAAGTCTTTTTTTTGAAATAATGACCAATTAGAAAGGTATTGAGGTCAGTTGATGATGAAGTGGTGAGTGACCAGTGAAACTCTAGGGTCAGTTCATATCACCATGGAGATCATTTCGCTAAACTGAATGGCCTGTTCATAATCACATTGTAATCACTAACGGAAGTAGCCAGTTTTACAATGATAGTGTACTACTTAGTAGAACAACGTGGTCAGTTTCTATTCAACGGTAATCGGCTGTTAGTGCGAAGTGGTCAGTTTTGCGATGAAATGGTTGTTTGTTAGCAGAGCCGAGTGTCTGTTTATGATTAAATGGTAAGCAGTCAGCAGAGCTACGTTGTCAGCATATATTGAGGAGGTGGTCAATCTACAGTGCTCATTAGCCCGTTTATGGTGAGACTGTGATCAGTTAGATGAGTTAATTGGACAGTCTATGATGAAAGGGCGATCGGTGATCACAGCTATGCTGTCAGCATATGATGAGCAGATGATCAATTGGCAGTGTTAAATCATATGATGAGCAGATGATCAATTGGCAATGTAAAACGGCCATTTCATGACGACATTCTAATCGATTGGCTGAGCTAACTAGTTAGTTTGTAATGGTATTGTGATCTATTTCCACAGCAATGTGGTCAGTGTACTGTGATCTTTTTGCACAGCAGATTGGTCAGTGTATGATGGTATTGTGATCTTTTTGCACAGCAGAGTGGTCAGTGTATGATGGTATTGTGATCTTTCTGCACAGCATAGTGGTCGGTGTATGATGGTATTGTGATCTTTATGCACAGCATAGTGGTCAGTGTATGATGGTATTGTGATCTTTATGCACAGCAGAGAGGTCAGTGTATGATGGTATTGTGATCTATTTGCACAGCTGAGTGGTCAATGTATGATGGTATCGCGATCTATTTGCACAGCTGAGTGGTCAGTGTATGATGGTATTGTAATCAATTTGCACAGTTGAGTGGTCAGTGTATGATGGTATTGTGATCTTTCTGAACAGCAGAGTGGTCAGTGTATGATGGTATTGTGATCTTTCTGCACAGCAGAGAGGTCAGTGTATGATGGTATTGTGATCTTTCTGCACGGCTGAGTGGTCAGTGTATGATGGTAGTGTGTTCTATTTTTGCACAGTTGAGTGGTCAGTGTATGATGGTATTGTGATCTTTCTGCACAGCTGAGTAGTCAGTGTATGATGGTATTGTGATCTTTCTGCACGGCTGAGTGGTCAGTGTATGATAGTAGTGTGTTCTATTTGCACAGTTGAGTGGTCAGTGTATGATGGTATTGCGATCTATTTGCACAGCTGTGTAGTCAGTGTATGATGGTATCGCGATCTATTTGCAGAGCTGAGTGGTCACAGTGTATGATAGTATTGTGATCTATTTGCACAGCTGAGTGGTCAGTGTATGATGGTATTGCGATCTATTTGCACAGCTGAGTGGTCACAGTGTATGATGGTATTGCGATCTATTTGCACAGCTGAGTAGTCAGTGTAGGATGTGTTGTGATATATTTGCACAGCTGAGTGGTCAGTGTATGATGGTATTGTAATCTATTTGCACAGCTGAGTGGTCAGTGTGTGGCCAGATGACAGCCAGTCAGCAGAGCGAAGCCGAGGTGGGTAGTGTACGGTAAAATGGCCATCAACCAGCGGAGCTGAGTGGTCACTGTAGTATAGTCTAATGTACTAACAGAGCTAAATGGTCACTGTACGACAGCTTGATGTACTAACAGAGCTAAGTGGTCAAGTTCAGCCTGACAGACATCAAGTAACCATGCCTGCAACTGCCATGGAATGATGCCTGGTGCTTTGGCTGTTGCAAGCTGCATTAACAGTGCTGACAGCTAAAAGCAGCAGTGTGGCAAATGCCGTCATCAGAAATATTAATGACGTGTTTTTGCCATATCCTCAAGAAAACCAGACCGAAAAGGACAACACACAGGTGACACACAGCGGCTGTACCCTGCCTACAACCTCAGTTCATGTTTTGCCGATTCACTCACAGGAGACATTTCTATCAATGGCACCCATGGTCGTGCTCATTTCCAAGCCACCAGGCTGAGGGCTCGTCGTTCGTGCACAACGACTTCGAGTTCCGAAAGAGAAGATGGTGAGACTGCAAATACATGAATGCAGCGCAGCCTTCCATTTCACAATCGAACTTTGTAACAGCAAAAGAGAATCGTGCGATGACACAATCAATTCCAAATGGGCTGGTGAACTTGCACTGCTCTACCCAATGTACAGTGTAACAAATCGACTGACACTCAGTGTGAAACATAGCTCCCCTGGCTCACTGGAAACACACAAAATGTCTTTCTCTTTCTCTGCTGTCCGCAGGTCTGAAACACCAAGGCTTGAAGCCATTTTTTGTCTTCATCCGACGGTAAGTTTTTCCCCATCATTTTATTGTTTCAGATAAGTGCCTTATGCTTCTACGTATAGATTCCCGTAACACTGTGAACTATCATCTCGTTTTATACATCTAATCGTCGTGAATTTTAAACAATTAACAAAACTAAGAAAGCAGCAACACACACACACACACACACACACACACACACACACACACACACACGCGCGCGCGCGCGCGCGCACACACACACACTCTCTCTCTCTCTCTCTCTCTCTCTCTCTGTGGTGACACCACAGAACCTACAATCCGTGATCTCATGGCCACTTTGAACATGAGAAGTGACCACACGGACGCTAAGCTGGATGCGGCGAAGCAGGAAGTGCACCGTCGTCGGGAGGACCACGCGACTCTTCGCGCTGAGCTGAGGGAGTTCACGGACGAGGTGACAAAGCTGAGAGGAGAAAATGCAGAGCTGCAGAAGACTAACAACGACCTGCATCAGAAGCTAGATGACTGCAAGAAAACGGGCTGATGATCTGGAGGGCTGTTCCAAGCAGAACAACTTGATCTTCCATGGAATACCAGGAGGGACGGGGAGACCAATGCAGACTGCAAGGGCCTGGTGCGGGATTTACTGACGGACAAGCTGGATCTGATGGATGATGTGGAGTTGGACCGCGTCCATTGGCTCAGTTCCCGACCCGGTGATTGCCTGCTGCGCCTTTTATAAACAGAAGCTGAACATTCTAAAAGCTAAAAGTAAACTTAAAGGCTCTGAGGTCTACGTCGGGAAGGACTTTTCAAAAGGGGTCAGGGATATCCAATGAAGACTGACTCCGCATCTAAAAAGGGCAAGGCAAGAGGGGAAACGAGCCAAGATCGTGTTCAATTATTTATTAATTGACGGCAAAAAGTTCTCTGTTGACGCTCGTGACAGACTCGTGGACTTTACATAGGAAACCGGCCAGCCCATTTTGTTGCTGACGTTTTTGTTTGTGTAGGCACTAACCTAAAAGAGACACCGATGTCATCACCCAGTGTGACCCGAATGGAAGTGAGCATGCACGGATTTTGAATGTGGGTGACAGCAAGTGTGTTGAATGGGGCTGACGAGAACTCTCGGTATGTTTCAACTTTGGAAAGTGTGTCAAGTTCCGTGCATGATTTTGGTGAACATAGGCGCTGGGAAAATGTAGTTAACAACGAACGTAACAAAACTAGATCATTATCTTTACTTCATTTGAATGTAAATGGACTGCTTTCAAAATTACACAACGATTATTTTGTTTCATTTCTTCAGTCGTTTGATTTTATTCATTTGGTTGAACGTTTATTGATGAACTGAAATCAACTATATTTTCTGGATATTAAATGTTTTCTTTACCTGCAATAAAATCAACAGCTATAGGGAGAAGATCAGGTGGAATCTTGTGTCTTATTAGAAATATATTGTGTCACATATCAGAGAGGTTAAAACAAAATATGATATGTTTGGTGCATTAATCATCAGTAAAACATTGTTTGGTATAGATAAGGATATATTGTATGTGTATTCATACGTACCTCCAGAAGGTTCTCCTTATTATGCATGTTTTGATTCTGAGAATGGCATTGCATTTTTGGAAGATAATTTGTCCAGTTGTCTATTAGTCGTTGAAGATGTATATATACATATTGTTGTGCAGGGATTTAAACAGTCGAAGTGTAATGTCTCATACCGTTGTCAAGGAGTTTCCGATATTTTGAGTTCTCAACATACAAGTTATCCATTAAATGTCAATCGATTTTCAGAAGACTCTGTATTGAATAATTATGGCAAACAGACGTTGAATATGTGTACTGCATTTGATTCGTGCATTCTCAACGGTATGTGTTATGGCGACCAACAAAATTGCTACACGTACATACCAGACACCGGATGCAGTGTGAATGATTACTTTGTTATGTCATGTGAATGGTATGCATGTTGTGTGATTCATGCGAGTTACGAGTGTCTGAGAGATTTGACTCTGATCAAATGCCTGTGGAACTTCATTTGAGTTTTTGTAGTGACAATGTCACGTCGGACACAATTTTTTTTCTGTCAACAGTTTTACGTTGGAAAAATATATGTATGGAATGACGAGTATGCTGGTGTATTCATAAATAACATTGTTTCGCAACAGATCCATGAGAAAATTAACTGTGCAGTCGGTCTCATTGATGTCAATATAAATGAAGCCTTGAATGTTTTAATACATTATAAAGATGCTGCAGAGTGTATAAAAAAGAAAATAACGATTTAAAAAGATTTGAATTCCAAAGACTGGTTTGATTCTGAATGTCATCAGAATAAAAGAAAAAGTTCGTAATTTACTGAAGAAATTTAAACGTACACATGACGACGAAGATCGTAACAGTTACTGTACGTCGAGAAGAGAGTAAAAACATTTACAAAGGATAAAGTGGAAGCAATTTAACAACACATTACTGAGAGAACTGATCGCATCTGTAAAGAATCAGAAAGAAGTTTGAAGAACGTACATCGGGTTTCAATAAAAAGAAGACAACCAGCGAACAGTATTAGTATAAAAACCTGGTATGAATATTTTACGGCACGTCTAACTAAAGATTTAGAGCATAATAGTGAATTTCAGTGGAATCAAGATGAAGGGGAAAATGATTACTTAAACCGTCGAATTTCCAAAAAAGGAGGTAGTAGTAGTCCATTAAAGAAAGTTAAAAACCGTAAAGCTGCTGGGCCAGATGGTATAATTGGTGAACGGCGTGTGAAACTGCATGTAAAACATGCAATTTTGAACTTCTTTGTCACCTTCTTTAATTCTTTATTCAACAAGGGGGTTTATCCTGAATGTTGGACTGAATGTATTGTTCTACCACTATACAAAAAGGCGGCGTGAATAATCCTAACAATTCCGGAGGAAATTCTTTAAGTGACACGAGCAGCAATTTGTACAGTACTATTATTAATCATAGGCTGCAGGGATGGATTGAAGATATAACTGGCGAATATCAGACAGGATTTAAACGCAATTATTCAACAGTTGATCATATGTTTACTTTGATGGCCTCTGTGCAAAAACAGTTTTCTTTAAATCGTAAGTTATATGTTGCTTTTATAGACTTTGAAAAGGTATTCGATTCAGTGAATAGAACTCTTCTCTGGCCTATCCAAAGCTGGCATTCGTGGTAAGCTGCTTAAACATATATTCCTGTATAAAAGCTAAAGTTCGGTGTGGGGGGTAACATGACTGATTATATTCAATGTACCTCAGGTGTAAAACAAGGAGATGTATGTAGTCCTATTTTGTTCTCTCTTTTTATTAACGAGTTGACTTTAGAAGTTGTTAAAAGCTTGAAAACATGGTGCACAGTTAAACTGTGACATTCTACAGTTGTTTATACTTCTTTTGGCCGATGATCTTGTTTTCATGTCTGAATCTGTTATAGACTTGCAAACTCAACTTAATAGTTTGTTCCTATCTGCAACTTCCCTTCAATTAAAAGTCAACATGTCAAAAAGGAACATTATCATGTTTAGAAAGAGTGGGTATTTATGAATTAGAGAAACGTGTACGTACAATGGAGGGGTGATGCCTGTAGTGAACGTATGTAAATATTTGGGAATATATATTTTTCACAACATTAAGTTTCACTTTTGCATTTAAAGATCGTGCAAGTAGAGTCAAGCGTGCATTAGTCGGCATTATGCAACAGCTATCAAAATTAGAAAACACATCTTTGAAACTATTCATGAAATTGTTTGACTCTCAGGCACAGCCCATCGCACTGTACGGGGCTAAACTTTGGGGCCTTTATGATTCTGCTGCTTATTGTGAAAATTTTTATATTTGCGCTGAAAATGTTTTTACGAGTGAGCATGCGAACACCTAACGATCTATGGTGAAGTAAAAACAGACATCCGATATATTTGAATTCTGCTATCCTGTGTATACACTATTGGTTAAAAAACACAAATGGAAATCTCAATGTTGCCAAGGAAAGCATATATGTTATATGATCTGGATGCAAGAGGAAGAGTAAACTGGGTTTCAAACGTGAGGGTAAACTGTATGAACTTGGTTTTGGTTTCGTGCGGTTGCAACAGGGTGACGGACATATGAATGATTTCCTTAAGATACTTCGGGATAGACTAATCGTTTGCAGATGGCAAGAATGGTCATGTCATGTTCAAGAAAGCGACCGTTTTGCTTTTTACAGACATTTCAGAAGTATGCATTGTGTTCCGTCATATTATCAATTAAGATGGACAATCATTTAAGGTACATTATGACAAAGTTCAGATTAGATATTTCTGAACTTTTTGTTCATTATTATCGTTACGGGAAACATAGCAAATGTGATCTTCTCGGTCCTCTGTGTAAAAGTGCCGAAGAAAATGAGGTTCACTTTGTGTTCTGCTGTCCTTTTTGAATGATCTGAGGAGTCAATTAATCGATCAAAAATATTCTAAGCTTCCTTCCTTAATTCGACTCTCATTACTCATGGCATCCACAAACGAAGCCACCATAAAACGTTATGCTTTTTTCTTGTACAAGGCTTTTAGGATTAGAAGCATAGTGTGCAGTTAAGAATCAATTGTTGTGTACTGTTTGATATTTAGTTTGTCAATTACCTGTTGCATTTTGATGGATATTTGATTGATTTTTTTCCTGTTTCTTTTTCGAGAAGATTTGTTCACATTACTCCCTTCATTATGGGCTAGGGCCTATACGAATATGAATAAAACATCCATAAACAACATCTCTCTCTCTCTCTCTCTCTCTCTCTCTCTCTCACACACACACACACACACACACACACACACACACACACACACACACACACACACATGCGTATGCACGCGAACGCGCACGCGCGCACGCGTATGTGTGTGTGTGTGTGTGTGTGTGTGTGTGTATGTGTGTGTGTGTGTGTGTGTGTGTGTGTGTGTGTGTGTGTGTGTGTGTGTGTGTGTGTGTGTGTGCAAATTGATAACGGAATTCCATGCGTGTGTGTTTTTTTCTAAAACATACAAAGGGAACAATAACGACAGGATGGTGAGACAATTAGTAATGAACAACAGTTCCCTTGTCCCAAACTCTCCCAAGCGATGATTGATTTTTGATGTGCAGGTTATGTACAGACTTCAGGGTGGGACGGCGTCTCTGTGTTTTCACCATGGGCCAGGAGCTGTGTCACTCTGATTAACCCCCTTGGTAACATCATCTTTCTCAGTTTTCTCAATACAAATTTAGCTCGCAGATCTTTCAAACATGTTTTCTGGACAGTGTGGACCTATGTGCTGTAAGCGTTCTGGAGAAAACATCAGAAAGCATCAAGCTTTTCTTTTCCCTGACAGTGGAATTGCTGACGACCAGGACCAGCAGCACGCTTTATCTTTTTACATCGGCAGATATAGAGATTTCATCCACGGATTCAGAGCTCGGTTTTCATTTCATTCCGACAAGCTGAAGCCAAGACAGGTACCTGGGTCAGGGTCAAAGTGGAACTGTTCATCATCTGCGTGGCCTACCTTGGTCAGTCACTTTCCTTGTGACCTGATTCCGCAGTGCTCTCGGAGTCTGAAGACGAGGCTCTGTGTCCCTACACATCTGAAAACTGTGGCGTGGATAAGGCACGCTTACATTTCACCTTTTCAATCTTACCATACCGGAACGGATCTTTTTTAATTGAGAGAGAGAGAGAGAGAGAGAGAGAGAGAGAGAGAGAGAGAGAGAGAGATGACTGACTGAGCAAACCTCAGAGCAGAAATGTAGCCTGCCAACGCATCGATGAGAGCAAAACCTCACTGACTGCCGGAGGGCCTTCACCATACAGCAGCCTTCATTAGTACCTCTAGGACTCCTGCCTAAGTGACCGAAGAAGACTATTCTATAGTGCTGTTAATTTCAAATGGTTATCACCCATCACAGACTGACTGATTTTTTTCTTCTTTCTCCCCCCACCCCCCTCCCACTTCAACCGACATCATTATACCAATGCCACTACACTACTTCACCTATGACAATGATCAGCATCCCACAGTATTCCAGTAACAACAATGATTATCATCCTGAAACACTTTTGTTATCAAATGACCATCATCCATCAAGGTGTGTGTGTGTGTGTGTGTGTGTGTGTGTGTGTGTGTGTGTGTGTGTGTGTGTGTGTGTGAGTAACGGGGAAGGCAAGGGGGAAAAGGAGGGGAAGAAGGATTTTGATAAAAACAAACAAACAAACAAACAAAAGAAATGGGAATGGATGCCTAACTAAATACAAACTCCCACCCAATTCATACTCTCAAATCAACAAAATTCCAATAAACATTAACACACTAATTCATTCATTCATCCATCAACAGTTCCATTTTTATATACACGACGCATTAAATGTTTTCTCTCACCCTACTATACTACACTCAGTCGCACAATACATTCACACAAAGTTATTCAGATGGCCCAAACATGGACTCCGGAGAAAAAAAAAGTCAGAATCACTAGTCTCTTCCGAACTTCTAAATCGTCTCCTTCTTCTTCATGTATTCATGCCCTCATCCAAATTGTTGCTTCAGGTACTCCCCACAGTACCATCCTTGTTACTTCAATGTAGCATCCTGTGAAAAAAAACAAACAAGCAAAAAACATCCGATCCCACCTCTACACGACGCACACAGACACAGCAGGCTGGACAGATCCAACTCTGCTCTCCAGCTCTCCAATCCGTCGCCAGCACGTCGATAGATCCAGCCCCTGCACAACTCCAAGGAAATAGCCACAGACGAACAATTAACAGGTTACACGAGTCTCCCGGTCGCGTCGACCATTTCTCCAAACGGCTCCACAGGCGTGGAAGGCAACCGGAAGAAAACTCCACTAGAATCACCATTTCTTCAGGCCACTGCAGAAATCCACCGGAACACGGATATACAGAACACCATCCCTCAGACGAACAATTTACAGGTTACAATAGCCTCACAATCACGTCAGCCATTTCTTCAAACAGTTCCGCAGACGTGGGAGGCAAACCGGACAAACACTCCACTAGATCACCACCTCTTCAGGCAGCTGTAGAAATCCACCAGAACACGGATACACAGAACACCATCCCTCAGATGCCTAACATCTAGAACTTAGGGACCTCAGCTCAAAGAGCCAGCTCATAGACACAGCAGATCAACAAGGGCTGACCTTCAGGAACCACATCAACCAAGTGACTGCAAAAGCAAACCGAATCCTTGGAGTCATCCGACGATCATTTGATTTCCTCACCCCTGCGGTCTTCACCCAGCTGTACAAGTCTCTGGTTCGCCCGATTCTCGAATATGGGCACACAGCGTGACAACCCAGCATAAGACGTTGTGTTGCGAGCTGGAGGATATTCAAAGGTCTGCCACCAAACTCACTGCATTCTTGAATGAAAAGCCATACCCAGGGCGCCTTGCTGCACTGAACCTGCCTAGTTTCGAATATCGCCGTCTCAGTGGGGACATGATCGACATGTACAAGTACACGCACGGCCTGTACCTGACCAGCCGCCCCCATCCCAGCTACGTCCAAGGCAGAGACACCAGAGGGCATAACCTTAAACTGGAAAGATCACATTGCAGGCTCATCATCAGAAGCTGTTTCTTCGGACAGCATGTGACCGCCACCTGGAAGAGCCTGCCAAACAGTGTGGTCACAGCCCCATCAGTCAATTTTTCAAGAACAGGCTCGACGCACACTGGAAGAGCTTCCTGCAAAGTTTGACCCTGTCTGTTACCATTCGCCACAACTGTCGAAGTTTTGTTCCACGCATGACAAATCAGTTGTACTAGTGGAAAAGGACCTGTGAACAAAGCTCCTAGGAGCTTCAACACGGAAACCATCCTGTATCCAGTGAGAAGCCTAGCTTGTGACTCTCACAATAATGCCGTTGCTATTCTTGTAATTAAGTGACGTCTTATCTTAACAGTTACGTCCCTACCAAGATGCGTAATTCTAGTATTACACTCAACATACTAAGAGATACTCCTGAACACAGTGAGGCAACAAAACACGGGACAAATATTTAAACAATCAGCTCTCCATCGTTTGGTTATTAATAACTAATAACCACATTTATTCTGTCGTGACAGTGTGTGTAACACATGACTGCCCGTTTCTCATTGATCATTCCTATCTCTTCTCAGCCAACATGAGCATATTAATGCCACATTATTTAACGTGCTAGAATGAACATCATCCCACAGTATTGTTTACTTTTTCAACAACTCTGTTTGTATGAAATTCCCAACCCCCACACATGTAACCCTTTCCCCACCCCACAGTGGATGGAGAGATATTATCTCTCTCTCTCTCTCTCTCTCTCTCTCTCTCTCTCTCTCTCTCTCTCTCTCTCTCTCTCTCTCTCTCACATTGCCCTCTTCCCACCCCCTCCCCCCTCCCCCCCTCCCCAATGACACCTTATCACCCATTCATCATTTCCATTCTCTTCCCATCATTATTAGCTTTACCCACACACCCACATACAACTACTCACGCATAACTACTACCATCATTATCACCGTCCAGTAAAGTCATTTTTCTCTCTCTTTAAATTATTTTTCATTCCTTTTTTACTTTAATTTAATTAATGTATTTATCGTTGTTATTTTTTATCATTTTTATTTATTTATTTTTGTTTCATTTTGTTTCACTCTTTTTTTTTATTTTTTACTATTTTCAATTTTTATTTAATTATCTATTTCATTTTGTTTTATT
The DNA here is from genome assembly GCA_016801955.1 of Conus betulinus. Classification (NCBI taxonomy): domain Eukaryota; kingdom Metazoa; phylum Mollusca; class Gastropoda; order Neogastropoda; family Conidae; genus Conus; species Conus betulinus. The sequence goes on along the minus strand of JADBJO010004458.1, from coordinate 69,123 downwards.
TCTTTATTTTTAGTTATTTGTTATTTACTTTTGTATCTAATTATCATTTTGTTTATTTCATTTATTTTTCTATCATTTTCTTCTTATTTATGTTTTCATTCCCCTCCCCTACTAAGCACTAATTTCAATCCACCATAAACACTACCGTCACAAATATGCCATACCACTCTACTAACTCGCTACACAGTCTACAAACCCCATTGTTTCACTCCTACGCCCCCCCCCACCCCTCACCCCCCCCCCCCCCCCCCCCCCCCCCCTCCTTACTAATCCTCTCCCATGATCCCCTCTGTCGTTTCCGTCCGGCGGACATTTTGTTCCTGTGCCGAATATATGGGAAAATAAGTGGTTTTACGTTCTTCGTTCGTACTGTGCTGTGTTGGTTTTGCCTGAAGAAGATATAAGAGGTCGAAATGCTTAGAGCTTGGTCTCTATCAGAGGATAGGCGCTATATAAGTAGTCATAATCTTAATGATAATATTAATAGTAATAATAATAATAATAATAATGATAATTATTATTATTATAATTATAATAATAATAAAGTGATAAGCAATTGCGAATGATCTTTTGGGAAGAAAAGGATAGAATAAAGAATGTTATTTTTCTTTGTTACAACAGCGTTGGAACCGTTTACTTTTAATACTACTTTTCTCAAGAAAACCCCAAATTAAGTGGGTGTAACGGTTACTTGTGACTGCAGAGTGGTAACTGACACTTTTCGAACATTTTATGAGATATTCAGCATCTCTCTCTCTCTCTCTCTCTCTCTCTCTCTCTCTCTCTCTCTCTCTCTCTCTCTGTCCCCCCCCCCCCCCCCCCCCCCCCCCCCGTACTAAGGGAAGGAAGGTCTGAAGATTTAGACAGTAGCCTAAATGTTTGTAAAAAGTGAGCATGGACATGTGATCAGTTATCTACTGCTGTTTCCTTTTTGGCTTTACAGCTTGAAGCTGGTGGAAAATGCTACATGTTTGGAGGACTACAAACATACGGACGTTGGACAAATGCAGCCATGGCCTGTCGAAGACGTGGCTTTGTTCTCGTCAGCTTAGAGACGTATGAGGAATGGGTTGTCGTTCAGGACCTTCTGCAATATGCCTTTTCTGGTGCTTTAAGTTGGCAGCACTATAGAGAAATATGGATTGGTCTGAGATCCGCTCGGATGATGACTGAAGCGTCTTCTCTGAATTCGATGTCGTTGTTTGTTTACTTTCTTCTTTTTTTTTTTTTTTTTTTTCCAAATTGCATTATAATTCAAAGAGTAGATTAATGAGCTCTTACGAAACGTGAATTACTTATGTATTCTATTCCTTCATCCTGAAGATTTTTATGTTGAATTCTCTAGTTCTGTTACATACTCTCAACACCTCCCTGCCAGACCTCCTCTCCTTTCCGTAGCCACTCTTTTGCCTCCAATCCCTAACTGTCCCATTCAGAAACAAACAAACAATTAAACAAATACCCGCAAATCTGGAAGCCGAGTACAAATAGAGACAACCAGTCAGTTCATACTTAGGCATGCAGGTGTGGGGAAACATTGTGATGCCTCTGTGCGTGTTTAGCTGAAATTATGGCATCTTCTAGTCACTACCTGTTTGACATTACTCAGTATTTTGTTCTGGACAGTGTCATTTTGTTAGTTCAGGACAGACACAGGTAATGCTCTGTCTCCCCTCATCTTTATGCTTACTGTCCCAGAACTATGTTGTGCCTGGCAATATTTTGGAGAAAATGTACTTTCAAGAAACAAAGTGTTTTAAAAGCCGAAGAATTTCTGGAATTAAAAAAAAGATAAAAAGAAACTAGCTAGTGTAGCCGTCAGACAACATGAATGTAAAATTCTGAAAGTGACAGCTGTGTGGCATTAATATCAAGGAAATCAGATTTTGAGAATGAAAACTTTCCTTCTTGTTAATGAATATTTACAAAACGCAGGTAACAATTAGTTTTTGGATTGGCCTGGCGTTCCACATAAACATTTTACTGCTTTTGTCATGAATACATTACTCAAAGACAATATACCAGGTGTGATTTGTCTTTAAAGAGACATTTGATTTAAAATTTTTTTTCGGGTTTTATGAGCACTTTTGAAATAAACTGGTCGATTGTTTACGAACACGCATGGAACCGTTTTTGACAATCTAACAGCCATAATCTGGCAACCTGTCGTCAGCTGACTTACGAACAACATGAATTGATACTGAAGTATCAAATACACAAAACGTGACCGCCGTTATCTTCATTAAGATGACTATGCAAGAAAAAACAGCCATTATCATAACCCTGACTCCTCCCAACCCTATCCTTCCATCATCTTCAAAACTATTTCTGACTCTGATCCTGTTCACGAATTTGTTTAACTCTCTCTCTCTCTCTCTCTCTCTCTCTCTCTCTCTCTCTCTCTCTCTCTCTGTAGTTATATATATGTACACACACACACACACACACACACACACACACACACACGCGCGCGCGCGCACGCACGCACGCACACACACACACACACACACACACACACGCACACACACCTACACACACACACACACACACACACACAACACACACACACACACACACACACACACACACCAAACCTATCTAAAAAAAGAAATAATAATAACAGACACAACTACACTACATACTATCCTATCATGTGAATCTACGCAAAAATGTTTCCATGAAGCCTAATAATAAAAAAAATGATGAATCCAGGTATGCCAACACTTGGTATTGGGAAGCGGGGTCTGTAGTTTATTACTGGCATCCTGCTAGTACTGTGTCACACTCTGTATGTGGAGAGGTATATACCAGGGGTATCTTCTTCATCTTCTCTTTCACATTATGTTCATCTAAGGGTAAGTTTTACCTCTGCGAAATCTTTTCCAAAACGTTGCAGCACATCACTCTTCATGTACCAAACGGTACTGCTTTGTCACATATGTCCATAATGACGTGTCCTCTGCAGCACGTGACACATATCATGCTAGCATGTGACACTAAAACTGCCTGCAGAAGACTGGACATGGCTGAAGAATGGTACAGTGTGAAGTGTGATATGCCTGGGGAAGTGGCACAACCCTATTTCTCTTGTGCTGTGACTGGGGAGTTCGTCCCCTACAGTCTGCTGTGTGACTTTAGAGAAGACTGTCCTGGTGGAGGTGATGAAGACTTCTGTGAGCACCCAGTGTGCCAGCAAAATGAAATGCACTGTGGACAGCAGCAGGTGCGTTATCTTGAATCCATTCATGTTTATTAATCTGTGCGATGGTCGACTTAAACTAGTAAACACAATGTAAAGAATATTTAGTGGAGTAAGTGAACATGCCCGACAAAAAATAAATTTCTCTATCACAAGGGTGGAAAGCGAAGACAATATCTTTAGCAGTTAGTCAGATATTGAATATGTGTGTGTATGTGTGTGTGTGTGTGTGTGTGTGTGTGTGTGTGTGTGTGTGTGTGTGTGTGTGTGTGTGTGCCGTGACCACACACACTGTCAGGCTGCTGATTCACGCACAAATATTCACACATGCATGCATGAATACAGCCAATACTCCATTACACAACATGCATCCGACTCCATACAAATCACAAGGCGCTAAATACCAGGTTTTAAAAGTTCATTTCCCGCAGTACCTCCTCTTCTCCCATTTTCATACACATCACTGGTGGGGTTTATTATTCCGTCTGTTCACAGGTCATAGTTCGCTTTATATTCCTCCTGGAATCTAAGTTCATCACAAATATCTGTACCTTCATTCCTCTTCATTCATCACGAACGTCTATGGTGGACACCGTACATATGTTTCCACCTACCCTTTTCTCTGGGTTTCCTCAGAGCATAATTCTATGGCGATCTCCGACTTCGCCTTTGCACGTTTGGACAGCATACCAACTATCTCTGGCTGTCTCTGGCTGTTCCTTCCGACATCTTTCTGACAGGGGGGGGGGGGGGGGGGGGGGGGGTATGGCTCCCGTAGCCCACCCGACTCTCCCTCCAGTCACAGCCTCGTCTACTTTACTACCGCTACCGCTACCATAACGGCGTAGCTAGAAAAAAAAAATAAGCTATGATGACTATACTGCACACAGTTAGCAGCAATCCAACATAAACACTTTTACAAAATATTTCGATTCCCAATTTCACGATCAAAATGATATAAAATAAAAACAAAGACTGGAACTTTCATAGTTCCTTAAAGTTGTATCAAATACTTACTCTGTCTGAATCAAAGTACATGCGTAAGCATGTTACAGACTCATGTCTGTATTAAATGGGCCTGGCAGTCGGCGGCCTCTTTTCCATTCTATCAGCGCTGTTGCTCGAATCTCTCTCCACACTCACTTCCAGTGTGTTTAGCTTTTCACCCATTTTTTCTTAACACAGCTCACATTCAAAACAAAGGAAGTGACCTGCCCTGTAAGGACGACAATCCTACGCTGTTTCCTTTTCACACATTTAACTCCCTTCACTCGCACTTTACCTTTCAACTACACAGGCGCGTAAATTTTTTCTTTCCGTGTGCCTGACACACACACACACACACACACACACACACACACACACATATATATATATATATATATATATATACACGCGCGCGCGCGCGCGCGCGTGTGTTTGTGAGTATGTGTGTGTGTGTGTGTGTGTGTGTGTGTGTGTGTGTGTGTGTGTGTGTGTGTGTGTGTGATCGTTTTCCATACACATTAATACGTGTGTATGGGGAAGAGGGAAATATATTTCACTTGGTTCCCAACATGGAGACCATTCCTACATACACTGGAAATTTTGTGATACTATGAAATGGAACAATGGAGCTGCATAGCTTCTTGTTTCCATTGTCCTGAACGTTGTTCATCTGGCCTGCAGAAGAGACTCAAGAGGTTAAAGCGCGAGGTGGTTCGTCTTATAATTGGTTTGTCCCTGTTCACAGATGGCTTTAGTTTAAATTCCTTTTAACATTTCTTTTAATTTCCACCCACAGTCACCTCACTTTGAAACTGACAAACGCGTCCTTTGTTTTATCCCTTTAACTTTATTCGAGATGACTTGGAATTGAGAGTTAGTTGCTTCTCCATTGATTTGGTCGGCGTTTGAGCAGATCTAAGAATTTGATGATATAATTTGTCACATGACAGTCTCTACATACACACTCACAGGCAAAGACAATCATGCCTCCACATGCAACCACACATTAACTTCCTTGCGTTCAATAAAACAAAACAAGAATACCATTGTGAAGTTCTCCCCCAGTAAAAAAGATGTTTCTTCCTTTCTATGTGCGCCTCACTTCTTTTGGCGCATGAGGATTTTAATTTTTCACCTCCGTTTTCTCTGGCCAATAGATAATCACACACACACCCACACACATATATATATATATATATATATATATATATATATATATATATATATATATATATATATTTGCACTAATACATTCCAACGATAAGTAACTGTGCACCATTCCAGCAACTTACAGAGCAGCTTGGTGATGCAATGACTGCAAGAAATATAGAATTATAAACAGAGCATGCTCTTATGTCTGAGAAAGACAATAAGGGGAGATAATTCTACCTACCTAACTGACTGTGCTTGAGGGGTGAATGGGAAATGATAAATGCTTCTCAAAATGAGCCTTCAGCAAGCATCTAGTCCTGTGGCCCTTAAGGACAAGGTTCCTGCAGACATATGTCTACATATTTGTGGCAACTGCTGTCATCTGGCAGTGGTAGGTAGGTTTCAATGGGGGTCATCGTATTCGTCTCCCAGAGCTGGTGTTGGCTCAATTCTGGTCGTTATCCTCTTGAATGTTGGTTCAAGTTTGGTGAAGTTGGTCTTGACGTTAGTTCACTTTTAAGTTGTTGATCGACCGACGATGGGCGTCGGTGTGTGTTGCCTGCTGTCCCCCAAACATCATCAGGCTGTCTTCAGGGCCACCGGGCGGCCTTCTTCATGCTCGGGTGGCGATGGTCCTGTGCCGCGTGAGGCCGCCTCAAGGAGAAGCAGGACGAAAGTCGCTGGAGCGCTGCATGAGCCCCTAAAACTTGGCGGGCGCTCTCGCTGACTGCAGGCCGAGAGGGCAATTTTTTTCAGCCCAACCCCCTAAGGAGTGCCCCCGTGTCTGCCACCCCTCAAAACAGCACGGTTATTCTCCAGGCCACGGTAGTCGCAGTCAGGCAGTGCTCCTTCGCCAATCGCCCCACATCTCCAAGAGCCGTCCCCCGGCGACACAGGCTAGACCCGCTGTCACCCACATGGCTGGAAGGTTGTCTGCGCCGCCCGACACTGATCTCTCATATCAGTGTCCCTCAAAGGAGAGCTGCCACCTCTCCCAAAATTATGAAACAACAAAAACAACATTTTCTTGTGAAAAGTAGAAGATATAAGAGAATAACATCTTAAGACACAAGTGTAGAAGGCCAGTTCTTGGAATGAATCCGCAAGGGACTGAACTATAACAAACTAATAAATGTCAAGGATAAGTAACTGAGCACCATTCCGGCAACATACAGAGCAGCTTGGTGTTGCAATGACTGCAAGAAATATAGAATTATAAACAAAACTTGCTCTTATGTCTTATAATGACAAAATAGGGGGAGATAAGCATCCATATATGCAGTGGTATATAATCCTGCCCAAGTATCAGTATGTGCTTGAGTGGGTGAATGGAAAACAATAAATGCTTCTGAAAATGAGCCTTTAGCAAGCTTTTAGACTACAAGGGGGAGAGAACCTCCAACAGGAAGGAAACTCACTAACATATCATAATTCCTAGTCAGATACTGGTATTTCGAAACCTGATTGTTTCTCCTCAGTGACCTCGGAAAGTACTTAACTCCTCTGCCTTTTTAGGTTTTTAGCAGAATGCTATCCCAGAAAAAAAGGTGGTGTGCATAGTATGTATGTTGAATTCTCAACAAACCCACCAAAGGTCCCACCTAAGAAGCCAAAGGAAATTATGAAACAACAAAATAAGCAACATTTTCTTGTGAAAAGTAGAAGATATAAAACGATAACATCTTAAGACACAAGTGCTGAGGACCAGTTCTTGGAATGAATCCGCAAGGGACTGAACTACAACAAACTAATAAATTCCAAGGATAAGTAAATGGGCACCACTCCAGCTACTTACAGAGCAGCTTGGTGTCGCATCTTTGGGCTGAGACTGTGGCTGGTCTACACACTCCCTCCCCCCTGGGAGGATTGAGATGCTTGCTCCCCCTGGCGCTTCATGGACCGTAGTACAGGATGTTGATGGCCAGTGTGCACCTGGGGAGGGCAGCTGCGAATTAGTGGGAACTACCATTGGCTCAGGTGTTTGTGGGTGTGCTGCCCCTCCCCTAGTGCTGGCCATTGCTGAACTTGGGTCGTGTTACAAATGGGTGGGTGCCTGGGGCCACTCGACGCCACCGCCTGTGCCATTCACTGACTTGATCGTTTGCATGCCTTCCATGGGTACATCAGCCTTCCTGCCACTGTCATCTGGCCCCTCTGTTGTGTTGCTGGTGGTGGTGTGATGGGGCACTGGCAGGGGTGCCACCGGACCCCCAGGGCTCCTTTGCTGCCAACCTGTGAGTGTTGTCGTTGGTTGGGTGACTCTCCGATTCTGATAATCTCCTGCCGCTGAGTGTTGAAGGTGTAGATTCCGTCCTCTGTGAACAGCCTGTCTGCTTTTAATGTGGCCCTCCTCCATCACTACGGAGCTCCTTGTAAAATGCCACAAGTCCCTTGTGACGGTTGTTGACCTCCTTGGAGAAGTCCTTCCTGATGGACAGCCTGCTGATAGTTGGAAGTTGCCGTGCATGGGTCAGGACCAAAGCCTGCTGCTTCATGGGCTGGAAACGCACCAAAATGGCATTGCCAGCCCAGTATGCATACTCAATCAGTATGTCGGCCGTTATGTTGAGCTGTTCCCGGAAGACTTCTCTGATAAGCTGTTCACAGGATGCACCAACTCAATTTGCTATGCCAAAGGAGAGGAGGTTAGGCTTCCTTCGCTCGGCGTAGAGCCTGTCTATCTTGGGGGACAGCTGTTGTACTGTCTCTTTCAATGATGGTGTGTCCTCTGCGACACGTTCCTGCTTGTCACACAGTTCGTCCAGGTCAAGGCACAACACCTCCTTTGCCCCCCTAGTTGGTCCAGCTTGTTGTTCAGCGTTGACTGGAAGATGCCCAGCTTTTGGTCCAAGCTCTGGGCTAGTTGCTGCTGCCCTTCCTCCAGTCATTTCATGCCACTGTTCAGAGACTGCACAGCCTCAGTAAGGCCCTGCAGCAGCTGTGCTGATTCCATTTCTGTGAACAGTGGCTGCAGGGTGCTGTTGTCGCTGGAGTTGCTGAGATTGACTGTCTGTGTATTTGTTGGGTTGTCTCCATTATTTGTTTTTTTCTTAGCGGTGCTGATGGAGATTGGGGTGGAGGAAGGGGCCCTGGATTTCGTTCTATGCACCCAATCACTAACATGAGCAACAAACATGTCACAACAATACGACTGGATAACTTGTCTACTCGAAAACCTCGTACTCTTGCTCTGGCTATTTTTGTCTTTCTGGTTAAGGTTTTCTTGAGTATGCTCACAAACAGTCCAATTCTGTTCCTGTATAGCTGAGTTGAGCAACCCATCTTGACGTGCACAATCAAACCAGTTTACTTTACACACTCCATAAGACAGAGCGAAGGGTGATAAAGCGGATTCGTTTCGTTCCGCTTTGACTTGACTCTAACAGTGAGTAATCTTTACCGGTAGAAAGAGCGCCTGCGACAGCTCAGGTAGTAGGACACGTCCTCTCACCTCGGCGGTCGGCGAGAGAGAGAGAGACGCATCATCATGTATGTGGTGAAAATCGACCGTGTGGTCTAAGTCTTCCCAGTTGAGACCACAGCAAACTCAGTTTCTAGGTATGAGCTGGACGGGACAGAAAAAATCCCACTTGACTCTGATGGGAATTGAATCAACGACGTCGCCACGGCGACCAGTCATAGGAATGTAACTTAACATGTGGAAAAATGAAGGTGAAATTTGAAAGATCGACTCAAAAAGCAAGAGTGGCCCATCAATGTATCCACTATAGTATAATGGGATAGCACTTTACAAATGACAGCAGACGGTTCTTTGTGCTGCATTTTGCTTGATAAAGAGTGCATCAACAGCAAGAGTCTCCAGCCATGTGCCTTTCTTTGCCATTCTTTTCAAGTGTTTAGTTGGAATGAAAGAACGGTTCAAAGGCTGTTATGGAGAGGTCAAAGCAATCTCATATGAACTCTCTCTGTCTCTCTCTCTCTCTCTCTCTCTCTCTCTCTCTCTCTTACAGAGACAACACACACCCACACACACACACACACACACACACAAACACGTGTGTGTGTGTGTGTACACATGCGCATGTGCACAGAGAGAGAAGGGGGGAGAGTGTGAGGGAGGGAGGGAAAAAGGAGAAAGAGAGCCATGCTCACTTACCCGGTTAGTGACCTTTCCCATGTCGGTTTGAAATCACTGACGAGAGTTTCTGACCAGTGTAGTTGCACTCTGTGGCTCTTACGCAACAAACACCTGCAGCTGTGCGAGGCTGACTCACGTCGAACCTTTGCTGTGCAATCTCACCCTGGGTTCATCAACACCCTCTCCTTCCTTCCTCCATGCTGGTGAAGGGACATGCAGCGTGAAGAAGGTCTGTCCACAGCAGATGAACTTCCAGCCACAGAAGTAAGGGGTCTGGAGTTCTGTGTAGCTACTAAGCAGACATCCTGCACTCTTCCTTGATAGCAGGTCTTGTCTTGGGGCTGAGCTGTAAATGCTGAAGATATTTTAGTAGTTTATTAACTAACACACAAAAAACTCAAAGACCTTGAGTACAGTTTCTGAGTTTTTAATAACTCTAGAATGGCTGTATAGGACAACCAAGAAAACGAAGGCTCGTCAGTTGTTAAACACAACAACAAGGGAAGGAACTCTCTGTTCCTTGAAAACAGAAAAAGAAAGATAACTCTCAAAACAAACATGAACGAACTGTGCTTCGTGTAAACCGATGTAGTCGCTACACTACTCCCTCCCCAGCGGAGAATTACGAAGCGAAAACTTGAGAACAACAAGATTGAAATAAATTTCATCGAAATTTGGCTGGCAGGCGCGAAACACGACCAGAACGAGTTCTAACGTTGGTAGGAGACGATGGTGAGTGAACACATGGTTGTGCAGACTGTGCTGCAAAGCCAGAGGTTGTCTTTGAAGCTGATGATGGAACCTGAGCGCCAGGACAAACCACAGGTGGTACGTGAGCGCCAGGGGAAACACACAGGCTTGTGCTCCGAAAGTGGTAAGAGGCGTGACAAAAGCTGTTTTCAGACGGTCCACAGACACCGTCTCTGAACGGCCCTTGATGTCAAGGGTGTAAAACTTGTCATTAGTGTCTATGATACGATAAGGGCCATCATAAGGTTGGAGCGGCTGTTGGTGGGCATCGTTTTTGACATAAACGAAACCCAGTGGAGGCCAGGTTTTGATGGAACATAGACAGGTTGTGTTCCATGATACTTTGGTTCTGGTGGTAGCACAGTGCGCATGGTTTGTTGTAGATGTTTGAGAAATGTTGAGTCTGGTTCCATGGTCTTTGCATCTGATGGCTGTAGAAATTCACCTGGTAGACGAAGTGTTGAACCATAGACAAGTTCAGCTGGAGAACATCCAGGGTCCACCCTCCAAGAAGAACGTATCCCTAGAAGGACTAAAGGCAGTTCTGCAAACCAGTCAGGGTGGTGGTACGTGCCTTGAGTGCTGCTTTCAGCTGGCGGTGGAAGCGTTCAACCATGCCATTCGCCTGTGGATGGTAAGCTGTGGTTGTGCGAACTTCAATGCCCAAGAGTTTGTTGCACTCAGCCCAGAGTAACGAGGTGAGCTGTCTGCCTCGATCAGAGGTAATGTCCTCAGGAACACCAAATCTGGCAATCCAGTTTTGTACAAGTAGAAGCATGGGCATCCGGAAGGGGAATTGCTTCTGGCCACCTGGTGAAACAGTCAATTATTGTGAACAAGTAGGTCATACCCTGACTCATTGGCAGAGGTCCAACAAGATCCACATGAAGGCTGCAGACAGAACCTGGCAGTTGGAGGTGGACGTTCTACCAAGGGTGCCCGTGTTTGTCGATGAATCTTGGAGGACTGGCAGGGCAGGGGTGACACTCTTTGCACCATTTTCGGATGTCACGTTTCATACCATGCCACACGAAGCGCTGGGCAATGGCTTGTTGCGTGGGGCGTGCACCTGCATGTGAAAGTCCGTGAATTTTCTCAAACACAGGACGGGGCAGGATTTGGGCAAAACTGGGCGTGTGACACCGGCGAATGTATTGCATAGTAAAGTTGATGTCCCAAACTGAATATCTTGAAGTTTGAGGCCTGTGGCTGCCGTGCGATAGGCATCCATTTCACCAAACTGCACTTGGTCTTGAGCAAGTTGATCAAAACTGCCAAAAGAGAGGCAAAACTGTTCCTCAGACTCAGAGGTGTAGTTCATGCTGGTGCGTGAAAAGGTATCAGCCACCACATTGAACTAGCCTTTGATGTACTGTATGTCAGAGGTAAATTCTGCGATGTAAGACAAATGTCTCGTTTGTCGAGGAGAGTGTTCAGCTTGACTCTGGAATGCAGACACAAGTGGCTTGTGGTCAGTGTACAGGATAAAAGATCATCCCTCCAGAAAGTGTCTGAAATGTTTGATCGCACTGTAGGCTGCCAACAGTTCACGATCAAAGGTGCTGTATTTCTTCTCTGAATCAGAAAGTTTTCTGGAGAAGGCAAGGGGTGCCCAGGATTGCCCATGTTTCTGCTCAAGCTGGGCGCCCAAAGCTGAGTTTGAAGCATCGACTGTGAGACTAGTGGGTGCATCTGGATGGGGGTGATGAAGAAGAACAGCTTCTTTCAGAGCTTCTTTGGCTTTTTCAAAACGCAGCTTGACAAGACAGACCACTGAATAGTGTCCCTTACCACTTGCCTGAGCGTGGAGTGGGGCTAAAATTCCAGCTATGTGTGGAATAAAGCGATGGTAGTAGTTCATCATCCAAAGAATTTTTGTAGGCTTGCGCGATCAGTGGGGGCAGGGCAGTCTTGAAGAGCAGCAACACGATCTGGGAGTGGACGAATTCCTTGTGTAGTGACTCGATGGCCATGGAGATCCAACTCTGAAACACCAAAGACACACTTGGCCTTGTTGATAACCAGTCCGTTGGTGGAGAGGAGCTCGAAAAACTGTCTGAGGTGTTCAAGGTGTTCTTCCTGTGAGCGACTGGCCACAAGGATGTCGTCAATGTAGACGAAAATGAACGGTATATCTCGAAGAATGCCATCCATCAATCGTTGAAATGCCTGAGCAGCGTTCTTGAGGCCAAAAGGCATGCAGAGGAATTCCCAGAGTCCAAAAGGCGTGACGATGGCTGTTTTGGCAACAAAAGATGATGCCATAGGAATCTGTTGGTGGCCTCTTGACTAGATCAATGTTGGAAAAAAACTCACATCATGTGAGGATATTGTTGAAATCTGAATATGAGGAGGCAAGGGATAGCGATCATCTTTGGTAGCGGCGTTCAGATGTCTGTAATCACCACAAGGTCGCCATTGGCCTCCGGCTTTGGGACCACATGAAGAGGTGAAGACCAGGGTGAGTTGGCGCGGCGGATGATGCCAATTTCGTCCATTTTCAAGAACTCAGCTTTTGCAGCTGCTAACTTTTCTGGATTCAGACGTCGAGCACGAGCATGTACTGGAGGTCCCTGTGTCTCAATGTGATGTTCTACACCATGTTTATTGACAGTGGAGTCATAACGTGGAGTGAGCAGCTCTGGAAACTGATAGAGAAGGTCAGAGTACTCATTATTTGGATGAAGCGACAAACCTGCAAGAGTCATGGGAAATCAGTGCTGCTAAGGAAAGCAGAAGTCTTATCAAGAGACAGGAGACGCTTGCCCTTAAGGTCGATGACAAGGTCATGAGCAATGAAAAATCATCACCAAGAATGGGGCGGATAACATCAGCGAGATAAAACTTGTGTGTGTACACATGTGTGGTGCGATCTTCAAGGAGATGTTGCCTGTGCCCCAGGTCTTGATGGACGTTTCATTTGCAGCAGAGAGTGGAATGGAAGGCGAATCGTTCTTGCGATCTTGTGGAGAAGCTGGAAAAATTGATATGTCGGCACCTGTGTCAATCAAGAAAGATTGGCCAGAGTGTCGGTCATAAACTGAACACGTTCAACGGCTGGCATTGGCGTTTCCCAAGGATGATGTGCCTTGCTGGCTTCCTTTGGTGAGTAGCAATGCGAATTTGCAACCAGGGAGACAGCGACAAGCGTCAGGTCCGAATCTCTGATGGTAAAAACACACAGAGGCTGAACTGTTCGTGCCACGTTGCTGAGGGCGAGGAGGACGTCTACGTTTGTTGATGGCTGAGACGTTCTCATTTAATGATGGCGTGACCACGTTCGGTTCATTGTGTGGTTTCTGTTGGAGCCATGAAGACCTGCTGTACGCCAGAATTGCGTGCTTCCCAAACGCGGTCTGCTGCTGCCTCAGCAAGTGTGTCTGTGTCCGCGAAATTATGTCCAGCCAAAATAATTCGTACATCAGAAGGGAGATTTGCCAGGAACAGCGCACGTTTGAGTGTTTGAGGATCATCATTGAGGGAGCTGATCTTGCACAAGAGAGCAGATGGGCGTTTGTCACCAAGTCCATTAAGATTTAGAAGTTCTGCATCTTTTGGGGCAAGGGATTTGCCAAACGTCTTTATCAGAGACTTCTTCAGAGTGTTGTATTTGTTCTCAGCTGGTGGGTTGGTGAGAATGGATTGGACTTCTTCAGCTGTGTTGATGTCCAGCGCACTGACAACGTAGTCATATTTCGTCTGGTCTTGGGTAATGCCTTTGGTTCCAAATTGTGCTTCAACCTTAGCAAACCACACTTCTGGTGACTTTATCCAAAATTTTGGAAGTTTGATAGACACTGTATTGACTTGGCTGGTTTGAGCATTGGGAGCTTCCAGCTGAGTGGCTAAGTTCGTTAGGATTTCTTCAGCCATAGTTGCGTTGTTCAGCGTCAGGAGTCACCAATTTAGTGGTTTATATACTAACACACAAAACTCAAAGACCTTGAGTACAGTTTCTGAGTTTTTAATAACTCTAGAATGGCTGTATAGGCCAACCAAGAAAACTAAGACTCGTCAGTTGTTAAACACAACAACAAGGGGAAGGAACTCTCTGTTCCTTGACAACAGAAAAAGAAAGATAACTCTCAAAACAAACATGAACGAACTGTGCTTCGTGTAAGCCGATGTGGTCGCTACAATATATTGCAATATCATATATGGTGTCATATTTCTATGTGATATGTTCGTTGCATTTTTCTATTTATACGATTTGTGCTAATTTCAATCTATAAAATTCGTATATATATACATATACAGTCCCCCGTGGAAGACCCTACAAGATCGAATTATTGGGAAGCCATCGACATATAGAAAAAAAAAAATATATATATATATATATATATATATATATATATATATATATATATATATATATGTGTGTGTGTGTGTGTGTGTGTGTGTATGTATGTATGTATGTATGTATTAAATGTCAAGTGATGATAAAAATAAGTAATACAGATGCACATGCTTGATTGACAGTATCTTCTCAAGTAACCCCAGTTCATTAGAAGATTCTGCAGATTCTAGCTTTAATAATGCTTTATTTACTTATGTACCAAACTTCTCTACTTAGCACCATCTATTCATTTCCTCGGTATAAACTCCGTCAAACGTATACCATTGTGGTTATTTTGCACGTGTTGCCCTCCTTTCTGCAAGCACTCAGCTCTGAAGAAGTCTGTGTGTAGCGGTCCTGGTGTTTCTATCTTAGCATGTGGGTTGTACCTGATTGACCTTCGCATCTTGCTTGTTCTTATCAAAGAAAAAAAAAAGCATTTAGTTTACACACTACAGCAATCTATCACTTAACAACATGAATGAAAAAGGCTGTCAAAATTCACAACACGAAACACTTTGAAGACTAAAGGTAACGATTTGGTCTTAACATGCATGCATATCAATGCAACAGCAGCACTCGTCTCATAGGGATGGCTATGAAATACATCTCATTACAAGATACGACTTTTTTTTCCACAGAAATAACCAAAAACGTATACTTAAACTAAAAAAAAAAAATGGCGCGCAGATCACTTTTCAAAATAATGTGCATCTATTACCTGTGTCCAATTGTACACAAACAATACAGAGATTTTAGCCTTGGTAATCGTTTAGACGCACCTTACAAAACTGTTTTGTGTTTGTTAACAAAAAAAAAAGTGTAAGAAATTACCCAAACATCTGACTAAACACAATGCCTTAACGTATGATATGCAAAGATGAACACATTTATCAGAATTCTGCCCCCCCCCCCCCTCTCTCTCTCTCTCTCTCTCTCTCTCTCTCTCTCTCACTCTCTCTATGCAAATATGACTACATTTATTATCAGAATGCTCCTCTCTCTCTCTCTCTCTCTCTCTCTCTCTCTCTCTCTCTCTCTCTCTCTCTCTCTCTCTCTCTCTCTCTCAAATACTATGCCCTACCCAACGCTCTGCACTTACTTTTTCCTATGTTCCTCCTTCAAATCAGCTCACTCTCTTTCCTGACCTCACCTCATCTAGTGCACTTGAACGGTGTAAGAAATCTAACACCGTTATGCCATTTCTACATGCAGCCGGGCAGCAGATGAATTGCGGTCGTTTATGTCAATATTACCCAGAGAGAGGTTTTTGATTTTTTTTAGAGCCATCAGTCTCTGCGATCTCTCCTTGACATGATAACTTGGCTGTGATAGTATCATGGTTGTGTAAGAGTTATTTTACTTGAGCTTGCAATTAAAGATTGAATATTAGACGTTCCTGAATAGCAAACAGCTGCATGTTTGCCCATGGAAAGCAGGCGTCAGAGTTCATGCACAGTAGCGTGCTTCACTTAGGTCATAGTGGCATACATGATATGTGCTTGCACTACAGAAGAATGTAATGACTATTTCTTTCGGGCAGAACAAGAAAATCATGTGTGCTACAGAACCTGTACTTAATGCCATTCAACACATTCTTTATCGATGTCATCATTATCATTATGTTTATTGCTGTATCAAATAGGGATCAGTGGTATGTGTATCTTTGTCTCTGTGTCTGTGTCTGCTCAGTGTGTAGATCTGCACCACATTTGCGATGGTTATGGAAATGCAAGACAGGTATGGATGAAACGGGATGTGACTGGAGTAGTATAATATCGACATTAACCACAAGCAAACCACCAGTTGTGATCAGTTTTGACAAACCCGGAGCATTCACTGTGATTCCTCTACCCGAAAACATGACTCAGTGTCCAGAAACCCACTTTCAGTGTCACGATGGTGATTACTGTCTACCTGTCTACGTCAGGTGTAATAATGTCAATGACTGTCCAGATCATGAGGACGAAGAAAGGTGCAATTTGTATACATGCCCAGGATTCTACCGATGCCGTGGTAGTGATCGCACAATATGTGTGCACGTGCATAATCTCTGTGACAGTCTGCCACAATGTCCACAACATGATGATGAACTTATGTGTGACATGACGTGTCCTGAATCATGTACATGTTATGGTCTGACCTTCATCTGTAGACACACTTTCCACACCAGCTCTTTCCCACTTCTGCGCTACCTGGACGCCAAGGAGAGCGGGCTCCAGCAGGCTGATGTTACAGACCATGTCATGTTGGTCCATCTGGGTGCTGGGGGCTGCCGTTGGAGCAATGTGTCTGCGTTTAAACTGCCCAATCTTCACAGCTTGGATTTGAGTGACAACCAACTGACCCAAGCCAGCCTCAGAATTTTTGTAGGAACGCCTTATCTTCGAAGACTAAACTTGGCGGGTAATCCCATGGACAGAAGTATTTTTGATTTTAAACGAATACAGCTGCATTCAGTGATAGTTTTCAATTTTTCCAGAGTCCAGTTCCAGTCTCTCAAACTAGATGACTTGTCAGTGATGATGCCGAAGCTGCAGATATTGGATTTATCTCTAAGTGGGATTACATCTCTTTGGGGACACAGTATGTTTCCAAATCTTCGTATTTTAGACATCCGGGGATGCCCTGTGTTTGCGTTTACTCCAGATTTCATGAAAGGTATGACCAGTCTCACCCACGTGTTTGCAGACAACACCAAACTGTGTTGCACTGCTGTGTTACCAGACATGTTCATGGGTGAATGTTCATCGCCCTCTGACGAACTGTCCTCCTGTGAAAACTTGTTAAAGTCAGGCATTTATCGTCTGGCCCTTGGAGCATCTGCTGTGCTTGCTGTTTGTGGAAACTTATGTAGTTTGATTTACCGCTTGTGTTTTTTTGTCAGAGGGGATCAAAGTGGGCTTTGCTGTCTTTATTCTTCACCTTTGTATTTCAGACTTTCTGATGGGAGTGTACTTGGCCTCCATTGGAGTGGCTGATCAGGTTTTTTCTGGCGTGTACGTCTGGAAAGAAACTGAGTGGAAACAGAGTGCAGTGTGCAGCGTTATCGGGTTTTAGCTTTTCTCTCTTCTGAGGTATCTGCTTTTGCTCATTTGTCTTATTACTTTAGATCGATTTCTCGTGATCCGACTCCCATTTAGTCAGATTCGATTCGGGAGTCACATCAGCTCACATAGTTTGCATCGTCACATGGATACTAGGACTTGTTTTGGCGGCTGTACCTCTGTTTCCTGCAACATCACACTGGGAGTTCTATCATCAGAAGGGTATCTGTATTCCGTTGCCTGTTACCAGAGCAGAGTTTGCTGGTCACGGTTACTCCTTCAGCATCATGATCATCTGCAACTGGTCCTCTTTCTGTTGATAGCTGTGGGACAGTGTCTGATTTACTGGTCAGTAAGAGCTAATGCTATGTCTGACCAGGAACAGAGAGCAGGATCAAAAGTACTGTGAGTGTGAAATCAAAAGAAGTCATTATCGCTAGACGTCTTTGTTTCATTGCAATGTCGGACTTTCTGTGTTGGTTTCTATCGGATTATGTGGTGTGTTGTCAGTCAGTGGTGTCATCATTCAGGAGAAATCAATGTTGCCATGGCTATTTTTGTTTACCACTCAATTCAGCTCTCAATCCTTTCCTCTATACTATAAATATCATATACGAAAAGAAACAAACGATGAAAGAGCTACGTTTTCAGAAGTTTCTCCTTGCTTACCTAAAGAATGAACAATTAAAAGAGCGACCATCTTGATATGTTGTCCTTGAGAAGTGTGTGATGACGCTGCCTATGGTGGGGGCGCTATTTGCTCTTGCCTGGTTCTTGTTACAAGCACTTACGATACTGACTTGTAGTTACCCGTTCTTTTGCACTATGCACTAGATATGCAGTAGAATGCTTTATATCTACATCGCTCTACAATATAAACAAGATGCAAAGCGTATAAACGTACTCCCAGTATATCTTGAGTACATAAACAAGATGCAAAGCGTATAAACGTACTCCCAGTATATCTTGAGTACGTGAGAGATATTCCATAAAGAGCAAAACCGTTCTGGGCCCTTACAGCTGCTAGTAACGGCTATTCTGGTAAGCATCGGCCATCATCTGTGACCCATAAATAACATACCTACAAATTTTCAGAAAGATGGGCCACGCACTTCCTGAGATGTTCAATAAAAAAAAGAAAAACCGTTATGGGCCGCTATGGCCGTTAGTAACGGCTACAACGGTAATATTAAACATCGGGCATCATTCGTGACCCATAATAAACATACCTACACATTTTCAGAAAGATCGGCCAAGTACTTTTTGAGATATTCAAAAAAAAAAAAAAAAACGTTATGGACCGTTATAGCCGTTACTGACGGATATAACTGTAAAATAAAACATCGGTGACTCAAAGAAAACATACCTAAATTTTCAGAAAGATCGGCCTAGTAGTTTTGTCTGGAGCGAGTGGAACACATTTTGATCGGCGGACAGACAGACAGTCAGATAGACAGACTCACGCGCACGCGCACACACACACACACACACACACACACACACACACACACACACACACACACACACACTCACACACACACACACACAACACACACACACCACAAACATGTCTCTATAAGCATTGGGAAGTACTCCCTGTTCTATAAGCACTGGGAGCCTATATATATAAAAAAAGAAAAAAAAAAAACGTCGCTTTCATGTAGAATGATACATTTATGGTCAGGTTCATTTGAAATCATGGGTTGTAGCAGCTATCATCATTTTCCCTTTTCCTACGCTCACTCAGTCCCCCCATTTGCTAATCAATCTCTACTCATCCCTCAACCCCCTCGCAACACACACCTTAGTAATGATGTGTGTAGTGGTGTTGGTGGGGATGGCAGTGGCTGGGGTTGGAGGTGGGGGGCAACCAATGAATGAGGCTGACATTACAAATGGAACACACACACACACACACACACACACACACACACACACACACACACACACACAATAATACAATCACAATAACACAACAAGGCACGCACACAAGATTGCGGCGACAGTCAACCTCTAGGTTGAAGGCTGCTGAGCATTTAGCAAAAATTTCTGAGAACATGACTAGAACCAGAAGCAAAAACCTAATGAGTAAGACAGCTAAAGAACATTCTGATGAGAAAAACCCAACACCAACCCCAGAAGGACGATGTCTTTCTCTACAAGGAACAGGTTGTTGTTTTTTTGTTTTTGTTTTTTGTTTTTGTGTGTTTTTTTTTTCCCAGTCGGCAACGACCGCGCTTGGACGGGCCCGAGAAAACAGTGCAAACAGAGTCAATCGGCGATGGCAAAAAAGAAGAAAATGAACAAGCCGTCAGTAGAATTATGTTCCTTGAACGAACCTTATCGATACTGAATGAAAAAGTATCAAAGCTAGAAGACACAATTCGGTTGCAAACCGAACTGATAAAAAGATACTTTAATTTAGAGGGAAAAAAAGTGTCTTTACGAACGCGCAAACGCAGACTGAAACCGAATATCGCGCGTCTTATGCGAAGCTCCCAAGGCTGGGACATTGTTATCGTCCCCTAAACAGCCCTCACCTTCTAACCACCCACATGAAACAGCAGCAAAACAAAATCAACAGAAAGAAGGAAAGAAATGCGATGAAGATAGAAAGAAGACTGAAGAAAAAAGAAACTGATGACGCAAAGGCAAAGACCAACCACTTACGTCATGAGGAAAATGTCAAAGAACAAAAACTTTCAAAAAAGAGCGTAAAATCAGATCGGCTTTGGGTGTTGTTTCTACACGATTCGATAGCCAACGAAATCGATAGCAAGAGGTTGGGAAATTCGTACTGCCTCAGAGCAACATCAAAAAAAGGCGTATGTAACAGAGGAGCTTACAGGAATGTTCAAGGCTGAAAGTGATTCAACAAAACCCATGAAAATATGACGCTCTAGTCATCCACACAGCAATAAATGACCTGAAAAAGAAGTCTCCTGAAGACTGCTGTAGAGACTTTGTTGTAAACGTTAAAGCAATTGGTAAGAGTCATCCTGATCTCAAAGTAGTGGTCAGCAAAGTGTGCCCTATCAGTTACAAAGATCTGAACATTAAAACAAAACTGTTCAATGCTCTCGTCATGCAACAGCTAGCTGATTTCAACAACATCACTTTCGTGGGGCATTCCAGTCTAACAACCAGCCCACGACATCTTCAGGATGGTCTTCATCCCACCTTCCTCGGAACCAGTAAGATGGCAGCTAATATCGGGCGCCACGTAAGAGACCTGCTCTGGAGGAAGCCCAGGAAAGCAACCAAGTTCCAGCACCACCCACCCAGACCCTTCCCCATGTACTACGATGACCTGTTGTTCGCTGCCAATTCATGGATGAACACATTTGCTGTGCTGAGTGATTGTTGATCCATTTTCTGGGGATTTCGCTCTGAGAGAGGGTGGAATAATTTTTGCAAAATACCAGCACCTTCTTGACTGTTAGTTGTGTTTTGAACAAGGTGTCATCTTGTAATCTCATCACTTTGTAATTAACCTCATTATCATAAGAACATCAATCCCATAAATTAATTCTTTATTACTGCGAATACCATTATATTAGTTGGTTTATTGACACAGTTTGTTATCTTTGTTATATACTATTTTAAACGTTATAAAAGGTTGCTTTTTTCTATTTAGGACAATACATTTTTCATTCTTTAGAGACCATGACGAAACATTCGAATTTGAAAATATTGCAATGGAACTGCAGATCAATATCAACAAATATTCACGAACTGATTCAACATCTCTCAGATCATACGTATCAAGTGTTAAATATTACAGTCTTTAAATGTAACTGAACAAAGAATTCCAAAATTACGAAACTTTCTATTACCCGCCAATATTCCAAACTAACAACAAAACAAGGATGGCTACTACTGCACTAAATATCCAAGAAAAGGTTGAATATTTTGAAATAGAGCCACCAATTTCAAAGAATGTTAAAAAACATTAATGAATGTGCAGCAAAACTGAAATCAACAAAATTATTTACATTACGTTGTTACCATTTATTTGCCAAAAGGTCCTGACAATGAAAACACAAAATGGCTTCGCGCTATACCGGACCAGCATGAAGAATGGTTAATAGCAGGTGATTTTACTCACATGCCCGTTTTTGGATAATGAATGCGAAAGAGTAACACACAATCGTTCTGTTGGAAATATAGTAGACTCTTCAATGAGCCTGTTAAATGATGGCGGTGTAACAAGAATACCTGATATTTAGCACCATCGAGCAACAGCAGCAATTGATTTAACACTTATATCTCCTGCCATAGCTCCAAGCTGGAGTGGTCTACCTTCCAAGATCGTCTTGGTAGTGATCATTTGCCATATAATTATTACCATTAAGGGTAAACAATCCGTTCAAAACTGTGCTAAAGATAAGATCCCAAAATATAACTATAATAAAGCTGTTTGGGATAAATTTGAAAACAAACTCTCTACTTAAAATTGTGAAGAGATATTTTCTGATAACATTGACGCAAGCTACGCGAATTTTGTTGATATTGTTTTACATGCAGCTGATCTCTCAATACCACGGTGCAATTCTGACGCATCAAACACATATGCAGGCATTGTATGGTGGAATGCCACTTGCGAAGAAGCAAGAGAAAAAAAAAAGATGCAGGCCTATGAAATATATTTAAAAGATAAGAAAGATCCTGACAAAATTGCTGAAAAGAACAGTGCAAAAAAAAAATCATAGTAACAGAGTAATCGAAAAAGTCAAGGAGCGATATTGGTAAAATTTCTGTGAAAGTGAAGTACATGACCTCAAAGATCTTCAGAAAACATGGAAACAATTGAAAGACATAAAAAATGGAATCAGTCTTCCTGAATATCCCATAACATTAGAAAATAATGCGTTTCCATTAAAAAATGAAAAGGCTGAAGCATTTGCAAATATTTTTTCGCAAAAAAAAGCAACAGGGAGGGCCTGACAGAAAAACAAAAGAGAGAAAAAGTGGAGGATAAAAGAGAGAAAAATGGAGGATAAGGAAACGCATGAAAAAAGTCCATTAACAGTCACTACACAAACGCTCCCCTTACATTTCAAGAAGTAAAGGACGCAATTTTCTCTATTGGTTCGAAAAGAAAAAATCAGTGGGACCAGATGCGATTTCCAATGAAATGATAAAGCATTTGCCAGGTAATTTCACAACGTTTCTGAACTTATTTTTCAGAAATGTTCGTCTGAAGGGCTTCAACCCATCTTTGTGGAAAAAAATCAATTGTAACCCTATCCCTAAAGAGGGCAAGTCAAAATCAGACAAAAAAAAAAACTACAGGCCAATTGCGCTCACCTCACATGTGGGAAAACTTATGGAAAAGTTTATTCTAAAAAGACTTGAACATTTTTTTTGGTGAAAAAAATGGTATAATACCAATACAACAGACTGGCTTTAGAAAGGGTAGATCTACAGTTGACCATCTTGTAAAAATTACAACACAGGTTAAACATCAGTTCGCACGTAGGAAAAATGTACTTGCCACGTTTTTTGACATTAGAAAGGCATATGACCAAGTCTGCCATTCAAAACGTCTGAACAAATTGAAGTTAAGAGGTCTCTCGGGGTGTATGTACAATTACTTAAAAACCTTTTTTAAGTGATAGAACAATACAGACGAAGGTAGGAAATGTATATTCTAATGAAAAACATATCCAGATGGGAATCCCGCAAGGGGCTGTGATAGCTCCTATCCTATTTAATATTTTGATCCATGATCTCTCCTAAATCATTATCAAAAACTGTTGAACTAGTACTATATGTGGATGATATCTGTATATGGATGAAAGTTACTTTAAAACGTCACATACCAGTAAGATCAATCAACTATGTTAAAAAGATATATCAAAAATGAACTAGATAAAATTAGTAGGTACATGACTGAAAATGGATTGGCCTTTTCAGCTGAAAATCGCATATGGTTCTGTTCAATACTGGTTATGATCCTAATCCTCTGCCTTCATTTCAAATAGATGGATTGTGCCTTGAATATAAAAAAAAGTCGTAAAAGTTTTAGGAGTGAATTTAACTTCTAAACTGAGCTGGAATTATCACATACAAACTATTCTAACAAAACTAAGAAACTTTTTTTTTTGAAAATGGTGAGTCAACAGTCATCATGGGTAAAAGACAGTAAAGTATTAACACATTTAACTACTGCGCTTGTACGATCAAAATTATTATCCTATGCCCAGGAGACATTTTTTCAGCCCCAAAATGTTTAATTAAAAAGTTGTAGAGTTCAATAGTAAAGCTTACAAGATAGCTCTTGGTGTCCCGGTTCATACATCAACTTTAAGAACTTATATGGAGATCGGAATATTGCCTTTTGAAGAAAATATGAAACTTACATGTGCAAAATATACTTTAAAA
>JADBJO010004458.1:26578-43599 GCA_016801955.1 Conus betulinus | reverse complement strand
AGCCTTGCATAAGAAAGATGCATTGAACAAAAAAAAAAACAGAATTAATATCAAAATGCAGGCACGAAAAGAAAAAAAAGAAAACTAGCAGAAAGGAAAACTACCTGACGTCAAAGACTTTATAAACTCATTCCTGTATGACGTCATTCAACTTCATCATCACTTGTGTGGTGTGTGTGTGTGTGTGTGTGTGTGTGTGTGTGTGTGTGTGTGTGTGTGTGTGTAACACATGATACCCTGTTTCTCATTGAGCATTGCTATCTCTTCTCAACCAACATCTGCACATTAACGCCAACACATTATTGCACCTGTTACAATAAACATCATCCCACAGCATTGTTCACTTTCTCAACAGCACTATTTGTATGAACCTCCCCCCCCCCCCCCCCCCCCCCCGCCTCCTCATAGTGGATGGAGATATATGAGCCCTCCTTTTCTTGCCCCCCCCCCCCCCCCCACACACACACACACACTACCCTACTCCCCACCCTCACCCTCCCCTTTAATTACAGTTAGTCTCATTTTATTCTTATACTTATTTTTTTTTATAATTACTATCACTACTATTATTACTATTACAATCCTTTCTATACCTATATATAGAGAGACACACACACACACACACATATATATATATACATATATATATATTTTTTTTTTTCTTTTATATAATATATATATATATATATATATATATATATATCTATATCTCAAACTCCCACCCCCCCCCCCCCGTCTTAGCATTATTATCAATTCACCTTAACCACAACCGTCACATATACCACACCACTTCACTAAACTAACCACACAACCCCATCGCCCCACTCATCCCCTCCCTTCACGCAACCCCCCCCCCCCCCCCCCCTCCTTTTCCTCTCCCATAATCCCCTGTCATTTCCTTCTGTCGGCCATTCTTCAGAGCACACTACATGGACATCAGATAAGTCTCTCTTCGTTCTTTGTTTGTACTGTCCTAAATGTTAAATGCGATCTATCTTTTTTTTTTTTTTTTTACTTGAAGAAGACCCAAGAGGTCGAAATGCATCGTGTCTTGTCCTGTACTTTGTTTGTCAATGTCCTTGGCGGCAACTAACCCCCACTCTTCTAAATTTTCCTAAACGGGCACACAAAAAATCGATTCTCTAAAATCGATAGCCTCATACACATCTGACTTATTTACAACAGGCACTGCACCTCAAAACATAGCTCCTTGGGTGTCTTTTAGCACTATCCCGGAATGGGAACTTAGTAGAGCAAATTATTACATAGACTATACAAGTTTAGAAAAAAAAAAGTGATGGACCCTTGCTGCCAACGTATGTTAAGTCACATATGAATGAAACTTATATAAATCACCTTAAAATTTATACACAATGTTCTGTACTAGACAATCATTTGTCTGGTTCAGCATTCATAATTCCATCCTTAAAAATAGAGAAAGGTTACCACCTTGGTAAGAATATTTCCATATTCACTGCGGAACTTGTTGCCATTATTATGGCATTAAACTTTCTTCTTGATTTTCAATTTCCTGCATTTCAAATACTACTTTGCGTTGATTCAAAATCAGTCCTACAAGCTCTAAAATTTTCGAACACAAGTGTGAGAGCAGAACTCATATCAGAAGTCTACCACTTAATTCATTTTTTTTGCATTTATGTGGTTCCTATGTCGATTTTTGTTGGGTTCATCACACTGTGGATTATCTGCGAATGAAAGGGTAGACCAATTAGCCAAAAACGCTGCTATCACTGAGTTTTGATTTAACAAAGGTATGCATTCCTTTATCCTTACATGAGAGTTATAGTCTTTTAAAAGACGTATCCTGGAACTCTATTTCAAATAAACGAAAAGGCACCAGAAACAAAAAGGGGATATTATTTAACAAGATATCAGACAATAAAAACAGGTATCAAGAATCTCTACCAAGAGTGGATTTTAAAAAGTTTGATTTTTAGATTGAGGCTTGATGCCTTTAAACCAAATTCTGTAAAAACACGTGACTTGTATATTGTGGCCAACAAATCACTCCGTTCCATCTACTTTTTTTTGTGCGATAGAATGAAACCCTACTTACCTGCTTGGTTGTTGAACACTGAACCGTCGATGTCAGCCTTTGAAGACGTCATCTCCAACGAATCAAACATTTTTGAAGTTGTTCAAGGACTGATTAAGAGCCCAGTTGGACATTTACTTTAACGTCTATGTTATTTTCCCCATCTTGGTGGTAGTTGCGTATTTAGTGTTTCTTTTAAAGTTTTGGATTTAGTTATGTGGCGTTTTTTTTTTTTTTTTTTTTTTTTTTTTTTTTTTTTTTTTTTTTTTTTTTGGGGGGGGGGGGGGGGGTTTGTTTGTTTTGTTTTATAAAATTATTATTTATTTTATCTAGGCGTAATTGCATTATACATACCTACGTGCGCCAAAATTCAGCACCACCCGTTCGCGTGCATACACCCAAAAAAACGCCACACACACACACACACACACACACACACACACACATAGCACTTTACATACTGTCTAAGATCAGTGTTAGGTGGATAGACGTTAAATTAAAGAACGAACGCATGGATCTGTTGTTTTGCTAGTCTTACTGCAATTATCATTGCTACTATCATTATCATCATCATTCCAGTACAGCCTGCAGTTGTTCATTGAGCATTTCAGCTCCTTTCTACCCTATATCATCCTACCAATATCACTTTAAAAACCATTATTACTATATCACTATCATCATATCATTACCTTTACTGTTATCTTCATCACCATCATTACATCATTACAACAACACTGATGTCATTGTTATTATTACCGTCATTATCATTTTTATCACTATACTGATAAGCATTATGTCATATTATCACTACTCCCATTGCCAGCGTTATTTGTAGAATTAAAATAGTGATAATACATAGATACAGTAACTTATTTATGAGAGAGAGAGAGAGAGAGAGAGAGAGAGAGAGAGAGAGAGAGAGAGAGAGAGAGAGAGAGAGAGTGAGAGGTGGGGGGGGATTGTGTATAGGTGTGAATATATTTCCCGTCCCCTCCCCCAGTTAGTATGTAAACCCATCCCCTTCTTCCCTCCACCCTCATAGCATTAACACCATAAAGTAACATGTACCTATCCACCACTGCAAACTCAGCCCCACAATACCCTCCCACAAAACACGCATACTACCATATGTCCCACTCTTTTACCTCACACATAACATATGTCTATTTGCCTTTCCCTTCTCACTACACTCTCGCTATTTCTCACATCGGTCTTTTGTTTATTCACATACTTGTCCACTCCATTTTCTTCATTTTTGATTTCTTTTAATTTCATATACTATTTCCTCAACACATGAACTTCTGTTCCATCTTCCCTCTTTCTGTGCACATGTTGTATAGATGTTGATAACTACGTGGACTCCCCCCCCCCCCCCCCACACACACACACACACACACACACACACACACACACACACACACACACACATATATATATATATATATATATATATATATATATATATATATATATATATATATTGCATGTGCAGTTGTCAGGATGCGCGGGAGGCTTGTGCTGTCAGTGATATATATAGCTTGCTGTTTTTTTTCACGTGTTACATGTGCTTCTCAGGTGTTTTGTTGTTGTTGTTGTTGTTGTTTTTTATTCTACTCACTGATAGGAATTTTCACATATGTCTGCAATTGCCAACCATTTCAGTTCTAATATTTAAAGTTGCTAATTGTGGTTTACATAATATTATGTATTTCTCTGTTAGACACAGGTTACATCTTTTAGAAACGTTATTGTATGGTGCTGCTCTTTTTAGGATTTTCCAATATATGTTGTAGTCTATATTTTTATCTTTGAGTTTCCAAAAGTACTGAAAATTTCATCAAAAACATGAGATGGAAAGCATTTTTCTTTTTAAACCCCAATGCTAAAAAGGAAGACAAAAATACATATGATTTGAAAACATGGCGAGTACCACCAGCCATTGAAGAAATGAAGACTTTTGAAGAGAAAATGAAAAGGATGTTAGCTAACAGAATTAAAAAAATCAAAGAATAAATTCCAAACAGCGTTAGAAAACAAATCAAACAAATCCAAAACGACAAAAATATTCGTGAAGGCGGTTAAAACCAGTAACTTTTATGAAATAGAACCTAAGGAGTACTCAAAACTCATTGACAAAAACATCCAAAAATTTACAGAAAGACTGATAAGGCTACACATGATCACATCAGAAATAAAGAAAAGGGACTTGTACATCAAATGGATCTAGGTGATAGAGTAGAAACAACAGCAGTAAGAGAAGCTTTTATTACACTCAAAGACCACAAACCTAATTTCTTGCACAATCCAACATGTAGGTTGATAAACCCTTCCAAATCGGAACTAGTGAAAATTAGTAAAAAAAAAAAAAAAAATCTTAGAGAAAACCATAAAAAATATAAAAGAAAACACTGAACTCAATCTCTGGAAAAAAAACACATATAAAGTCATACAATGGTTGAAAAAAAAAACTCAATAAACAAAAAAACAGTTTTTTTATGACATTTGATATAGTAGATTAGATTTTTATCCATCTATAGATGAAAAGCTGCTTACCAAAGCTATAAATTCGCCAACAAACATACAGAAATATCGTGATCAGAAATGGAAATCATTTTCCATACAAAGAAAACTTTACTATACAGCAAAAATGAAATCTGGACTAAGAGTACAAGTAGGAATTCAACTTTTGATGTCACAATGGGATCATATGATGGTGCCGAAACTTGTGAAACTTGTCGGCCTATTCATGTTATCCAACATAAAAAAAAACAAAACAAAACAAAACAAAAAAAAAAAAAAACTGGACTGTATAGGGATGACGGCCTTGCCGCTCTGAATGACAACCCTAGGAACATTGAGAATAATAAAAAAAGAATTGTGTAAAATCTTCCATAACCAAAATTTAAAATCACCATAGAAGCTAATAGAAGCTAACAAAAAGATAGTGAATTATTTAGACATAACGTTACACCTCAACCAACACACACATAAAACCATACAAAAAAAAAAAAAAACAAAAAAAAAACAAACGATACGCGTGTTTATGTAAACATCAAAAGTAATCATCCACATTCCATGCTGAAAAACAGACCTAGAGGCATAAATAAAAGACTATCCAATTTATCATGTAATGAAACAGCATTCAATAACGCTGCAGCTGAATACCAAAGCGTTGTATAAACGTGGCTACAATTATAAATTACGATACGACCCAGATAAGGACACAAACAGACACAAGAAGAACAGGAAAAGGAAAATCATATGGTACAACCCACCGTATGATGGAGAATCAAAACAAAAATAGGGAAAGAATTCTTTAAAATCTTAACATCATCCTTCCCAAAAGAACAAACTATTTAAGATATTTAAGAAAAACAACATCAAATTATCATACTCGTGTATGCCGAATCTTAAAAACATCATCGATTCAACAAACAAAATGAAAAGCAGTACTGAGAAAAACGAGGGTGACGAAAGGAAATCTTGTAACTGTACCAAAAAAAGAACAGTACCCTCTAAATAACAAATACCTCTACAACAATATTGTGTACCAAGCCACTGTGACATCGGAAAATACAGAAGAAAACGTACGTAAGTATCACTGAAAAGCAATTTAAAAACTAGATATGCAAACCACGAACAGTCATTCAACAAAGAAAGATACAAAAACCAAACAGAACTAAGTAGTACATTTGGAAACTCAAAGATAAAAATATAGACTACAACATCTCTTGGAAAATCCTAAAAAGAGCAGCACCATACAATAACATTTCTAAAAGATGTAACCTGTGTCTGACAGAGAAATACATAATATTATGTAAACCACAATTAACAACTTTAAATATTAGAACTGAAATGGTTAACAATTGCAGGCATAGGTGGAAATTCCGATCAGTGAGTAGAATAAAAAAAACCTGAGAGGGGTGAACTCTGCTCATGGCAGCTGCACACACGCGATTTGGAGCACTGCTGTGCTAATTGATTAAATGGTCAGTTTTAGTTCACTAAAAGCGAATTAGCCATCTCTAAATGTATACCAAGATGTTTGTGTAGCCGCGCACAAAGTTTCAGGCAGAAAACCGGCAGATTATGATCGTGGCAGGACTTTGTAATGCTTTGTTTTGGTAGCCGGCATGACCAACCAGGAGGTAGAAAGAGAAGAGAAGAAAGGCAGCTAAGATTAGTGAAAGTTCTCCTAATCCAGTGCATCTGACACTACTCGGTTATCAGCTACCCCTACAACACCAAAGAAAAGTAAGCTTGCCAACCTGACTGTAAGTACGCCAACATCTGTCAGAGAAACACTGAAACAGTTCGCATTTGTTGACAGACCGGAAGCAATGGCTGCCAAGGGAGACGACCACCCTTTAGATGGTAGCGTTGAAGTAGAGCACGAAGTTATCTCCCATCAAAAGAGTGTGTCTAATGCTGAACTAATGAAAAAGCTAGATGTGGAGTTGAGTGAAATAGGTGCAAACTGAGAGAGGTTAGTGAAACTGACGGACACTGTTGAGGAGCTGCGTGGCAAGGTTTTTCCAGCTGGAACAGGAAAATGACAGTTTAAGACACAGTTGGCTGAGGCAAAAAGAGAGGGAGACAGATCTGTTCCAGAAGTGTGATAATGCCTTCGTTTTGGCACAGCTTGCTGACAGAAAGAGTGAGGACACAGCCGCATACCATTGGAGGAACAACCTGCGTGTGTATGGTGCGGAAGAGAAGGCGAATGAGTCACAGGAGGCTTGTGAGCAGGCAGTGTTGGACCTTTTCAACAAGAAGCTCCAGGTGAAGGTCCAGTGGGAGGACATAGAGGCTGTGCACAGGCTGGGGAGGAAGCAGCAGAGAGACACCCCCCTTGGCATTATTGTGCGGTTTATCTCCAGGCGCACCAGAGACCAGGTGATTTACTCACGGCGCAGATTACGTGGCACACGCCTGGTTATTGCCGAGGATTTGACCCCCAGGGCCTACGCCCTCCTAATGGCAGTCAGAGATGACCGCGACGACGTCCAGCAGGCCTGGATGTGGAACGGCCAGGTCTTCATAAAGTCCCACTCCGGGGAGGTGGCCCCCATTGACGATCTGTACGGCCTGTGTGGGGACCAGGGGCGCAGGAGGCGGTGGGCAGGCCAGTCTTCCCAGGGCTCCGGGGATCGCACCAGGCAAGATGACCTGTCCAGGCAACAGCGACAAGTGGAGAGCAGCAGGGCTGGGTTGCGTGACAGCTCCAGGGAGTCCAGGGACAGCCACATGTCCACCATGGACGTGATCCCAGAGACAGGTGGCAGTCGGAGCCTCTGGCTCTGGGGCTGACACTGCCGGAGGTCCTCTTGGGAGATCACCGCACCAGCGGGGGAGCAGAGCCACAGCCAGCAGCCAGAGGTCTATGTCTGAACTGTCTGTTCTGGAACTTTTTTCCCAGGTGAGGCAAAAGCCATGAAATTACTTGTCCAACAACAGCGAAGACAGTGTGATTGTAGATTTTTTGTCTTTTTTTTTTTTTTTTTTTTCCTCATATGATTGGCAGGCTTAGCATTTTTTTTTTGTTTTTTTTTTTTGTTTTGGTTATTAACTTCATCAGTAATTTCTGTAGTGTCAAGGATGTTTTTTTTTGCAGTTTTTTTTTTTTTTTTTTTTTTTTTTTTTTTAATTATAATATACTGTTCTAGGTAATCATTCTATTTGCTAAGAAGAACTTTTTCTTCTTGAAAAGAAATTTTGTTCTCCTTTGAGTTCAATGTATAATATTGAACACTAAGATGTTCATCTTGGTCAACAACAACTGGGTAAACAGAGCGTACACTGATGATTTGTGAATTAGATTTTTCAAGATATGTAACTTTCATGACATGTGTGTAGTTTTTGAGTCATGTTCTGCATATTGTATACTCTTCAGTGCTTTCTCCTTGAGTTATGTTTTTTGGGGGGGCAGTCTGTCTCTGTCTGTCAGTTTGTCTTCCTGTCTTAATGTCTGACTGTCAGTCTCTCTTTTACAATTGAGCGCTCCACTTTGGAGACCCCCCCCCCTAACCTAGTTTTACAGTAGGCTTGAGGTCGCTTGAGGACATAACCTTTGTTGTTGTTGTTGCTATTTGCCCTCGTACATTGCAAGGGTTCAGTCATCATTGTGCTTATACTTTTCATCGTCACTCTATTTAATAATATTGTTTATTTACTTTTTTTAATTAACAATAGAAGCACTGATTATTCAGTCGAAAGTTTGGATGTTAGGCTTTTTTGCTTGGGTTTTGGACTAGTCCGCTGGGCCATAGTTTTTTTTTACCTTGACCGTGTCACTGATGTTCTCCATGCTGGAAAGCATGCGAGACAATTTTTGTGGTTTTGAAGTTCGTGTGTGCTTTTTTTCAGTGTGTTTTGATATTTAAAAGAAATGGATTACCTTCAAATATCTGTGGTTTTCATAGCCTGGAATTTTTCAAATATTGCGGTTAGTAACCAAATGGAAAGGTTTGTACATCGTGTCTTGTTCATGTGTGTGTTGTATTTGTACTCGTCTTGTCTCCATCATGTCTATATACATGTTCCTTTTGGGTTCCACTGTTCGGAAGAACATGGACGTTTCTTCAGCTGTTCTTCAGTCTGTTGCTTTTGCTTTCTTTCTGCTCTCTTCTCTGTCTGATCGTTCGCTGGCAAGGACTTGGAGGGGGGGCTTTATCTGTCACTGTCTTCTGTGTTGGGCTGCCATCAGCTGTGTGTGTTTTTTATTGAGATAAAATGCAGGCCTGCTCAGTATTGCTTATTGAGGATAGTAGGTCTACATGACAGTACAATGATGTTTCTTGCCTTGGGTGAAGGCCTACATGTTTTCTTTTTTCTTTTACCATGTTGTTATAATCTCCTGTTAATGGTTAGCCCTACACCAGGAAGAAATACTTGTTGACATAGTGTGTTAGCTATTGAGAAAGAGTGTCAACCCATTCAATTTCACAATGGTTGATAATACATTCAAAATATACACTTATAACTGTAATGGTCTAAATGACTTTAAAAAAAGAAAGATGTATTTGATTTTTTAAGATCTTCAGATGGTAATATCTTTCTCATTCAAGAATCCCCACCTACCATACAAAATTGAAAATTTTATTAGATCATGTTGGGGTTTTGAGTGGTTTTTAGCTGGTACTGAGACAAACAGAAATGGGATTGCGATACTTTTTCAAAAATAATTTTGACTATAAAGTGCATAGAGTAGAAAGAGATCCTGCAGGTCAATATTTAGTGTTGGATGTAACCTTGATGCGAAAGCGTGTGACATTAGTAAATGTGTATGGTCCCAGTTCAGGGGACCATCCAGCCTTTTTCACAGACATCAGTCAGCTCACACATGCCTTTGATAATGAATTTATTATTATTATTGGTGGATTTTAATGTTGTGTTAGATCCTAAGCTGGATGCACGGAATTATGCGAGTTGTGCAAACAAACCAAGGAGTAGGAAAGCTATATGTGATATGTTGGAGGAGTTGAATCTAGTTGATGTTTGGCGGGACTCATATCCCCAAAAAGCTGGTTATACATGGCGAAGGTTCAACTCTTCCAAACAAAGCCAGTTAGACTTTTTTCTGGTATCTAGAAATTTGATGATTGATGTGAATGGTATCGATGTACTACCTAGTTATCGTTCAGATCACTCAGCGGTTTCCCTACACTTCAGCAAAAAGAAAGCAGACATGGCAAAAGGTTACTGGAAATTTAACAACTCTCTATTAAAAGATACTAATTACACAGAACGTGTTAAGCAAACTATCAAAGCATTGAAAAAAAACAGTATGCTGTACCAGTGTACAACCTGGGATAATATAGAAATAGTACCCAATGAGTGCATTGCTTACAATAAATGACCAATTATTTTTTGAAATGCTGCTTCTTGAAATCCGTGGAAAGACAATTTCTTACTCGGTATACAAGGAAGAAAAGAAGAGAGCAGATTGGAGGAGACTCTGTTAGAAGAAAAATAAGAAAATTAGAAGAAATAATAGATGAAACTAGACTAGATGAGCTTGAGGAGAAAAAAAAAACAGACTACAAGAGTTACGAAATTAAAAAAAATAGAAGGTATGCTTGTGAGGTCTAGAGTCCAGTGGATTCAAAATGGAGAAAAGCCTAGTAAATACTTCTGTAATTTAGAAAACCGTCAATATGTCGAAAGAGCTATGTACTCTTTGAGAAAGAGATAACGGTGAAATAATTTGTGAGCAAGAGGAAATTTTGAAAGAAGCTCAACTTTTTATACGAAAACCTGTATAGTGAGAGGGAAACTGCTGATGTTGATCTGTCTACACTAATACATGATGTTCCCATGTTAAATGATGATGAATGTGAAACTGTTGGAAGGAGCTGTCACACATGATGAGGTTTATGATGCACTCAGGAAAATGAAAAATAATAAAAGTCCCGGTTCTTATGGCTATACAACAGAATTCTTCAAGTTTTTTTTTTTAAGACATTGGTCATTTTTTGGTTCGTTCTATTAATTATGGATTTTCGATTGGTCGGGTGTCAATTACACAGCGACAAGGAATAATCACCTGTATTCCAAAAGAAGAGAAAACCAAAACAACTGTTGAAAAATTGGCGACCTATATCTCTACTAAAAACACATCATATACAAAATTGCATCTGCTTGTATTGCCACCAGAATCAAAGAAGTGTTGCCAAAGATTATTCATTCTGATCAGAGAGGCTTCATGAAAGGGCGTTACATAGGAGAAAATATTAGACTTGTTTATGATACTTTGTTACATACACATAATGAAAACATCCCTGGCCTTCTGCTTTTAGTTGACTTTGAGAAGGCCTTTGACAGTGTTTCCTGGAACTTCTTGAACAAAGCACTAGAGGCATTCAATTTTGGTCAAGATATAAAGAGGTGGATCGAAACTTTTTATAACAATATCAATACATGCGTGTCAGTAAATGGCCATTATTCAGACTGGTTTCAAATTTGTAGAGGTGCTCGTCAGGGTGACCCACTTTCACCATATTTATACCTAATCTGTGCAGAAATTTTGTCTATAATGATCAGGAAAAAATAACATAGTAAAAGGTATTAAGATCAATGAAATATATGCACTTCTCTCAAAGTTTGCTGATGATACTTCCCTATTTCTTGATGGAAGTGAAGATTCTTTAAAAGAAGTCATAAAGACACTAGATATATTTTCTAATATCTCTGGGCTAAAAATCAACAAGGAAAAGACTCAACTAATCTGGATTGGTAGCCAGAAACATTCAGAAAGAAGATACCTCAGAGATCAAAATTTTTGCTGGAATCCTGGCATCTTTGAAGTTCTAGGAATTAATTTTTCTGTTGATTTAGAACAAATTGTAGCACTTAACTATAATAATAAAATACATAAAGTAAAAAAGTTTGTTAAAAAAGTTGTCAAAAAGACATTTAACTCCATTTGGAAAAAAATAACAGTTATTAAAAATCTAGCTATGTCAAAACTGGTGTATTTATTCCTCAACCTACCTGATCCAGGAGATGATTTTTTACATCAACTGGACGCAATGTTTTTTTGCCTTTTTATGGGATGAAAAGCCAAGTAAAATCAGTAAGAAAAATGTTTGCAAGAATTACAAGGAGGGTGGTTTGAAAATGTTGAAATTTTTTTTTTTTTTTTCCTTTTTGAGTACCATGAAAATTAGTTGGTTAAGGAGAATTTTTAGAATGATTCTTACATGCAAAAATTTGTCCGGGATTTGTACCCAAAGTTTGTAAATTTGGAGAATTTGGGATATGAATATGTGAATGTACTTTTGCGTGGGATAAAAAACCCATTTTGGTCGGATGTTTTGAAACATTATAGACGATTGTGTGTGTAAAACTTTTACCTAATAACATTGATGCTTTCAATGCAGAATTCATATTTCATAATGTGAATATTCTAAAGGTAGACATGTTATTTTTTTAAAAAACATGGTTCGACAGAGGTATCTATGTGGTCAGTGATTTACTAGACGATGCGGGCAATTTTTTTTAAGTCATGAGGCATTTTTGAGAAAGTATGATGGGAAGTAACAGACTTTGTTACATTCAGAGGGGTTATTCAGGCGATAAAAAGTTTTCAAAATAAGATGAATTTAACACCTACTGCAAGATATAAACTGCAGAAAAAATGAAGCCTGGCAACTTATTCACAAAGGCAACCATTATGTTCAGTCTTGTTTCAATGTAAATAATAACACGTTGCTGCTGGAGTGAGAAAGTGGAATATGCATTATGACAACCTTAAGTGGAATACAATTTTTCGTACTGCCATTTCAACTAGCCCGGATGTTCAGCTAAGATGGTTACAGCTACGTGTTTTGCATAGAATTCTACCACCTAACAAATACCTACACCTAAGAAATGCAGTAAACTCACCACTGTGTTCCTTATGTGAAACAGAATCTGAAACTTTGTCACTTGTTATGGTATTGCCCAATGACCACCATTTTTTGCCAAGATTTACAAAGATGCTTATCTCAGTAGAAGAAACTCGTGGAGAGCGTGGCAGCAGAGAGTCCTCAGAAGAGAAGCCCCCTTCAAGCAAGTGTTTCGGCCCTTAACTCCTGACACTCTAGGGGGGTTGGGCCACACCTGGTTCATGACTCTAGATGCCCCTCTGCTGCCCCCTTTTTTTTTTCCATCTCGGGACGAGCCATGGCTGGGATTCGAACCCATGCCCTTCTGGACATGCTCATTTTCCACTTATGACTCGCGCACTAACCACTGAGCCACAGGGACACCTGATATTTGTAGGAAATTTAAGCCTTATGAAGTTCACTTTTGTTCCTCCTTGACCAGATCCAGCTTGAACACCTCTCTGCTGCTTCTGCCATTGCTTTCAGGGCTCTGGTGGTTTTTTCCCTCCCTGCAACTGAGAGCTGTTTCATGAGGCTGTATGCAGACGTTCCTACAAACCCCCCTAGCTCCAATTTCTGCTGTGAGGACTTTGACCTGATAGCCTTCTCTCCTCAGGCTGTTTGCCAGATCAGCATACTTTTCAGTCTTGTAGATTTGAGCTGCCTCCATTCTGTTCTCATATGGCACCGTGAGCTCGATCATGATCAGCTGCTTGGTTGACTGAGAGTGGACTACTATGTCTGGTCTCATGCCACTCTTGCTGATGATCTCTGGTGACTCTTCCATTCTGGGAGGTCTGCAGTGCACTCCCAGTCATCTGCCCCGTCCAGCAGACTCTGCCTGCATGTTCCTGGCACTGTTGTTCTTGGCCATGATTCGCTGCCTCCTGCCGTGAAGAATGTTGCCGGTGCTTTTGGAGTCCTGATTTTCCCTTTTGTGGTGTTGGTACTAGCCCAGACTACTTGTACAATCTCTTTGAGCACTTGGTTGTGCCTCCATGTGTACCTTCCTTGAGCCAGGGCTACTTTACATGAGCTTAGGACATGCTCCACTGTTTGTTTTTCATGGCAGAGAGGGGGCATGAAGGATCGTCTTTTTTTCCCCACTTCACCAGGTTTGCATTTGAGGGCAGAAGGTCATATGCAGAGATCTGAGAATGAAGCTGATCCTGAGAGGGGCCATGTGCCAAATGTCATTCCAAGTGAGACTTCTTTGGAGTGCATTCTCCCACGTTGTCCATTGCCCTTGCTGGCTCTGCTGGACTGCTTTTTTTGGAGTCTTTTTTTTGTCTTCTTCTTTTTTCATCTCCTGAATCATCATGTCTCTTTTGGCTTTTCCTTTGGCCTTTGACCACCATTCAGTTTTGGTCCCCCCCAGTCCTTGTCTGTTGGTCTGTGTGTGTCCTGTTATTTCTCTGATCTTGAGACTTTCTTTTGCAGAATCCATCGCCTCTTGAACTTTCCATTTTCTGCCTGTCTTCAGCTGGGGCTTGATTGCTTCTACCACCTTGTCTCCTGAGTCCTCCAGCATGCTTTGAAGTCTGATCTTCCCTGCTTTGTATTCCTCCAGGGATTTCAGTGGTAGTTTCAGCTTTGCTTGGCGACAGTACAGCGCTATGTCAGTCAGACAGGGTGGGACACCAAGCATTTCCTTGTGACTTGTTGTTGATTTTGGATTTCCATTGCCTCCACTATGCTGGTGCAGATGTCGTATATCATCAGAGGCCATAGGAGCTTTGGTATCAGCATGAACTGCAGACACCAGACCTTGTATTTGCCAGGGAGCCCACACTGGTCAATGGTCTCCAAGCCTTCTTCCGACATCTGTGTTTGGTTTCTTTTGCTCTTTGTGTGTCTTTCAGCGTATCATCATACCATCTTCCAAGGCTCTTGACTGCTCTCTTCTGAAACTGTTGGAATGGCCTGGTTGGCAACACTGAAGACCACAGATTCGGCCACTTTTTCCTTTCCTCAGTGAGAGACTCCGTGATTTCTTTGGCTTGAACTTGAACTTCATTCTGGATGAGGCTATGTCATCCAGCCTCTCCAGCACATGACGTGTCTCGTCTTCTCTGGATGAAATCACTGTAGTGTCATCATGAAGGCCTTGAGAGGGGGCATCTTGTATCCATCACCAAGGTCTGTTTGTCTTGCGTTGCTTGTTGCTGCTTTC
Organism: Conus betulinus; assembly: GCA_016801955.1. Taxonomy (NCBI): domain Eukaryota; kingdom Metazoa; phylum Mollusca; class Gastropoda; order Neogastropoda; family Conidae; genus Conus; species Conus betulinus. The sequence goes on along the minus strand of JADBJO010004458.1, from coordinate 29,003 downwards.
AAGATGACTTCCATTGCCAACACGAACAGTATTGGGGAAATTGCACAGCCCATTGCAATGCCCACTTCCAAGTTGATCCAATCTGTTGTGTACTCCTTGGTAGAGAAGCGCATTGAGAAGCCATTGAAGTACTTCTTGAGCATGTCGCGGATGTTCTTTGGCACATGGTACATCTCAAGAGCGCAACTGTATCATCTCATGGGGTACAGATCCATATGCGTTTGCCAGATCAGCCCACACACTACGTCAGGTCTCTCTTTTCTGTTTTTTTGCTCTTTGGATTGCGTCCCAGATCATTGTGGCGTGTTCTACACAGCCAGCCACGCCTGGGATGCCACCTTTCTGGACTGACACATCCAAGTACTTGTTTTCCATGAGGTACTTGTCAGCCTTGCTGCCATGACAGAGAAGAAGATTTTTCCTTCGACGTTCAGTAGTGATATTGGCCTGAACTGGCTGATGTCACTTGAGTTTTGCTCTTTGGGGATGTACACACCATCTGCCGTCATCCACTGGCCGCTGATCTTCTGGTTTTTCCAAGCTGATCGCAGCAGCCTGTGGAGCCCTCCAGCACCTTGGGACATTTCTTGTACAGATCTTCATGCCACGGGCGGTATCTCAAAACTGTGTTCATTGTGTGAATTTTCAATTTACAGAGGTTCTTGTAATATTTGGGGTTGAGGAAAACACTATAACTGACAGAGTTCTTAACTTATAATACTTTTGGCAAAGCAATAATTTACAAATGTAAATGGAAGAAAGTAGCACCAATTGTCAATATTTTTATTAATATACTTAAAGATAAATTCAGAACAGAAGGGTATCTGAGTATTGTGACTTATAAATTAGACACTTTTTTTATGGACTGGCTTCTTATCAGGACTTGGTTAAATGAGGCTACAGTCTGTAATTAATAACATAGTCAATACTATACCATCTAAAAGAACTTAAGACTAACTACTTGTTTATTCACTCACCGTGGATGCTGACTTATTGCTTTACTTTCCTCTGCTTGACTGTTATGTTCATGCTACTCTGTTAGGGCAGCATCCCTTTTCTTTTCCCCCTCTGCTGTTCACTTTCTCTCTCCTTCCTCCTTTCCTCTCTCTCTCGCTTCTTTTCTCTTCCTCTATCTTTTGGTCTTACTTCTCCTAGTAACTCTTTTATTTCATGCATGTGATATAGTTCTGGTTATATTGTTTGTTTTTTGTTTTTTTTTGTGCAATTGTTTGTGTGTACAGAAATATGACAGTTGTTCTCCTGGGTGAATTTGAATCAAATTGATGTAACTTTGCTTTTTTTTTCAAAGAAAGAACCTTCATAGAAGGTGGGGAAAAAAGAGAGAAAAGAACAAAAAAAAACACACCTGAGAAAGCACATGTAACACGTGAAATAAAACAGCAAGCTATATATACTAGTCACATAAAGTTAAGCACAGGCCTTTGCACACAGGGGGTTGATTCATCCCTTCAAAAAACATTGTTTTTTTTTTGTTATGCGGCAACCAATGATGGAATCTCACACAGCAGTGTGTAATCCAGCCTGTGTCAACTGGTAGTGCGCACGGGGGTCTTGGTGACCTCGTTACCGCGCGGGATAAAAAGTGCAAAGTTGCGTTAACTGTGCCTGTTTTGCATCAAGCTTGCTGGCGACACAAGATGTGTAAAATGAAAAATTCTTTTTTCCCGTGCAAGAGCAGTCTCTCAAGTGAGTTTTATGCCCCTTCTTTTGGCTGTTTAAGCGCGGGGTTGGTTACTGTCAGCCCTTTTCTCACCATGCCACCACGAAGAAAACTTAGCACCTTTGACAAAACCAGGCGATTGCGTGGATACAAGATGGCATTGCAAAGGCTGAAGTGGCGCGACGACTTGGTGTGCATCATTCAGTTATTGTTAGACTGAATCAGCGTTTTAGGGCGACCAACAGCGTTGAAGAGAGGCCACGGTCAGGTCGGCCTAGGCAGACTACTCCCAGAGAAGATCGTTTCATCGAGAGGCAGGCCCTATTGCAGCGGGATACCACTTCCACCAGCATCCAAAGGCAGCTTCGTATGGCAAATAACACCATCCTCAGCCGTCAAGCCATACGAAACCGTCTTTCACCACTTCGGCCTCAGATCACGTCGTCGCCCAGCTGTTCGACCACGACTGCTAGCAGCCCATAGGCTGGCTCGCCGAGCTTTCTGCCATCGTCATGTGAGATGGAACCAACAACAGTGGTCCCAGGTCCTCTTTTCAGATGAGTCGCGGTTTAGTCTTGAACACAATGACGGCCGAACTAGAGTTTGGAGGCGTGTTGGTGAACGTTACATTGATGCAGCTGTTCGCCAGACCAGGGCCTTTGGGGGAGGATCTGTTATGGTATGGGGTGCCTTCAGCCTCCACCACAAGACACCACTCTACCATATTGATGGAAACCTCACAGG